>VMDO01001289.1:85759-218374 GCA_007922755.1 Pedetes capensis
AAAAAAAAAAAAAAAAAAAAAAAAAGCGAAAACCAAAACCTGTAGAGACAAAAAACTTTGGGAACTATTTAAAACACAATGAAAATATGGAGATCAGTACAAATTAAAGAAAGAACGGAGGCCCGGAGAGAGGAGAGATGAACACATATACTAGAAATCAATAGTGAATTAAGTAGGATTGGAGGAAGAATGGATAGATATCGAAAAGTACCAAGCAGAAACCGAAAACATATTCTAAAATATCATTGAAGAATACATCCTGGAGATTTTTTTAAGTGTTGAAACTACATTATGCCTCAAGGAAATTGTAGTATAGTTAAAATTGAAACACATTGGAGTAAACTTATGAATTTTAAAAATACAAATATAATTTTTTGGACATCCAGGCAAAAAGATCAAATAACTTATAGGAGAAAAATATCACGCTGGCACTGGAGTTCCCAATAATATACACCATTAGAAAACACTAGAAGGATAAATATGCAGTCCTCCAGGAAATAAAGTGTGAGCAAAATGTCATATCTAGACAAATTGTTGAAACAGAAAGTCAGCAGCAAGCATTTTTGATCACACGAGCACTGGCAGAATATATTTTCTATAAACCACCTTGAAGAAAATGTTAAAAGGTAAACTTCAGTTGAACATTACTTGAATAGAGATGCAAAAGCAAAAAGAATTGGATCTAAAATCCATTTAACTCTTAAAAGTAAAAAGGAAACAACTCTTAGACTCAGCTTCAGTATATAATGTGAATGAGATGACAGTGGAGAAACAGTGTGACTAATAAGAGATAGGAAAGAAACTACATGGTTGTGTGTGAATATTAATTATTTCACCTTTTATAATTAGAAGTCTAAAAGCCTTAAGGCTGACATTTCAGTAATTGAGTTTTGGGCATATTTTAAGGCATGGAGAATTAGGACTAACAATGGTAATATTCTACTTAACCTTGTTGGATAAGGAATTGTAAATAAATCAGTCTATTATTGCATTCCATCAGCCATTGAAAACCCTATGAGGGTTACTATGAGTCGGATACCGACTCGATGGCACCTAACAACAACAACATTATTGCATTATTATCTGTAAAATAGAAATTACATATACTAAAGCACATTACATGCATAAAATTAAACACTAAAATGAATGCACAAAAGCAAAACATATTTCCAAAGCATAGTAAGGTATTCAACCCTCACACAACAAAGCAAAGAAATTAATAGAACAAAGAAAAAAATAAAACAATAAAAGAGAAAACATCACAAAATGTGTCAGAACAAATATAAATCATACATACTTATTATAAATGGAGTAGTCCCCACTTACAACCAGAGAGTGCTTTCCAAGATGCCCAGTGGATGTCTGAAATTGCAGGTGGTAGTGAACCTTATACAGTCGATGCTTTTTCCTGCATGTACATACCTATGGTAAAGTTTAATTTATAAATTAGGCACAGTTTGAGAATAGTAACTGATAATAAAAATTACAACAGTATACTGAAATAAAAGCTATGTGAATGTGATCTTTCAAAATAGTGTACTTTCTAACAAGTATGCAGCAGATGTAGTATAGGTATGATGGTCAGACAGATGATTTATGTCCTGGACAGAACCAAGCAGGACACTGTGAGATTTTACCAAGCTACTCAGTACAACATGTGAGTTAAAATTTATGAATTATTTATTTCTGGGGTTTCCCATTATTTTTGGACTGCTGCTGTGGGCAGGTAACAGAAACCATGGAATATGAAACTGCAAATAAATGGAACAGCTGATGTACACACATGCTGAATAAAAACATTTCAGATCCTATTTATAAAGTAAAAGCCAACTATTTCTGTATTTATGTGATAAATTTAAAATAAAAACAATTAAAAATAAAAGGATTGTAACAGCATACTGAGCTACACATAAACATAATAGTTTGTGCTCTTACTATAGACAAAAATAAGTCCAAGCACTGGAAAAAGAAAAGCATTGAATGTGATAAAGATGATGTTGTGGGTTGAATTGTTTTCCCCAAATAGACACCTTGAAGTCGAAACCCTTAGTACTTGTGAAAATGACATCCTTTGACATAGTCTTATAGACATAATCAAGTTAAAATGGGTCACTACTAGGCTTGGGAAGGTTCTAATTCAAAGGCTAGTGTTCTTTTATAAGAAGAAAATTTCAACAAAGACAAATATTTGAAAAAAGAGACAGACTGAAGTTACTTAGCCACAAGCAGAGGAACAGTGAGGATTGTTGGCACCTGTCGGTCCTTGGGAAGAGTCAGAGAAGCATCCTTGTCAGAGTTTTCAGAGAGAGAGACCCTGGCCCACAGGCCCACGGTAATTTCTAGCCTCCAAAACTAAGGGCAATACATTTCTCTTGTGCCAACTGTCCAAGTTTGTGATTCTTTGTTATGACAACCCTAGAAATTAATCCAGGCCTGCAGCCGTACAACTGTGACATCCAAGCCCATCAGATCTTGGAAGCTAAGCAGGGTCGAGCCTGGTTAGTAACTGGATAGGATATAGCCTGAGAACACCAGGTGCTGTATACTAGGTAGAAGGACATGGCAACCCACTCCCAAAAAACAATCAGCTATTAAAAACCCTATGAATAACAGAGAAGCACAACAATAGAGTTTTGTCTGTTGTACACAGGGTCAGTATGAGCCGGACACTAACTGGACAACACCTAACAAAAATAACAAGAAGAAACTAATCCAGAAAGGAAACAAAATTCCAGTTAATATTTTGTTTAATATTTATACTAAAATTAATGCAAAAAATACTGTGAATGATACATTTTGATTTATGAAATCCATTAAATCATTAGTCATTACATTTTTATTCATTAAATAAAAATTAATGTTTGCCCATAAATACAACAAATCAATTGAAAATTAGACAGAAGACATTTTCCATAGAAGACACTCATTTATCTATCTCAGACAATAGAAAATCAATTATACGAAATATAAGTACATAGGAGACTAAGTGGCAAATGGATGAAATAGTTCAAGTTTAATTAGGTCAACAAGTATATCAGGAAAGAAAACTTATGTAATTTCTCTGTGCCAATGCAGTATGTGTTAAAATTAAGTTCCATAATGTATAAATATTGTGGCTAGTAACATCCAATTGCAATGAATTTAGAAATTAATGATAACAATGAAAAATTATACCTTAGCACCAGGTAAAATGACCACACTTTCTTAATTTTGGATCAGGCAAAAACTTTAAAAAATCAAGATATATAAAAAAATGAAAAGGAAAATACTATATGATGAAACTTATGAGATACAACTAAAAGAGCCCTCAGAGGAAAACATATAACCTTATTTATAATTATAAACAATAAGAATGAAAACCAATGATTTGAACATTCAATTCAAAAGGTAGAAAATTAACAAATGGGTATACAAGTGCATATTTCCCCAAAGCTTATCTGTTGCTTAATAGAAAATTATTGTAAATTTTCATTGCATTAGGAAGAAAACAAAGATGTCTACTATTATAAATATAAATTTGGTATAAAACTGGAAAAGAGAGGATTGTGCTATGATTACTCAGAAAAGACATAGCAAACCTGAAATGCAAGACTATCTGCTGGTTTATTGTACTAAGTAAAAGAATAAAGTGAGATAACTTGGGCAAAATTAATATAGAAAAATCAACCTAGCTATGTAAAAATAATTACATATACAAATGTCAGAAGAGATTTCATTTCTAATAGAAATGGAGAGTTAAAATATGTATGAATAAGAAATATTGAAGATATACCATACTTATTGAAGAGACTGTAAGAAGTTATTAAGATCCCTAAAAAAGCAGTTTAATAGAGGAAAAGTCACACTGATCCTGGATAGGTACATTCTGTACAATGAAGATTTCAATTTGCCATAAATTAACCTGTAAATTTAATTCCAATAAAAGATCAAGAAGATTTTTTTTCTCTCTGAAATTAGAGAGTTAGAGTCTAGAGATGATATGCCAAACTAATCATATAATTGTAACCAGAAGGATTCTAAAAAAGAAGAATTGGAAAAGGTGAAAATAAGGTGTCAGTACTGAAAAAATGGGAGAAGGATAAGGCAGCCCACTCCCAAAACAATTAGCCATAAAAAACCTTATGAATAGCAGAGAAGCACTGACATAGTGTTGGGCATGGCACAGTGTCAAGGAGTGTTTCATTCTCTTGCACTTAGAGTCGCTATGAGGGACCCGACTCAATAGCACTCAACAACATGAAGTCATACTGTAGAAATTATCATACTAGTATCCTGTCATTAAGTGGCAAGTGAAGTGCTGAGAATGAGTAGAGTCTAGAAACAGACAAAAATACATGAGGGATTTGTTATGTGTCAAAGATGGAATTTATATCAAGGCAGAGATGATGGATTATTTGACAAATGCTGTAGAGAAAACTGGACAAAGAGATACAAGTGAAAACAAAAATTAAAAGTGTGATGAAAACATGGAAACATTTTTATTATTTTGCAGTGATACAGACCTAAGATAATGGAAACTATAGCAAAAAATCCTAAATTTAACTGTATAGACACTTTATATTAAAAATACTGTAAGTAATGTCAAAACACAACAGAAAAACTAGAGAAAGATACTTCCAAAAATACTCTGTCTGACTACCATTCTTTTTCACTATGTATGTCTTTTTATATATAAGAAAACAAAGCAGTAGGGAAAAATAAGCATAGGATAAACAAACTTTCCAGAAAATTAAAAAATCATATATACATTTAAAATTCCTATAAGATACTAAACTCTGCTTATAATATAGAAATATATATGTATTGAGGCATCATTTTCCATTTATCAATGGGACATAGAAAAAGAAACATCCTCTTTCACTGCTGTGACACCTTAAATCGTAAAATTTTGTAGAAGTCAGCTTGATAATCAATTTGTTAATGTCTATCAAAATTCAAAATTTGGGTACATTTTGACTTTGCAAATTTACTTTTTATGTAATTTTTGACACATTCAATAATGTAATAGGGATATACAAATGTTTACAAAATATACATATGTTTGAGGAAAAATATTGAAACATTGATTGTAATCCTTAGAAATAGTCCAAATGTTCAACAATAGAAAACCAAACTCAGTATTATGATATCACTTAATGATGTCACCATCTGCGTGCCAGTAGGGGTTTAGACCAAATCCAGAGGAATTTTTGCTTATAGATAAAAATAAAACAAGAAACAGCTGTGGGAGAGAGAGTCTTATTTTCTGTATATGTGCATTGTAACCTTGGATCATATACAAGGTGCACATATTATCCATTGAAAAATAGGGAAAATGATGAGGAGAAAGAGTATGCAGTTTACACTAACTTTATATGAAATTTGTGTTCAAAACTTTAACTTCCATTATTTTATATATTAGAAGAGTTTCATTTAAATTTTGAGAGGTTAGTATACCTATTGAATTATTTGACCACATATAACCTTCAAAAATACTTAGATTATCAGAAAGTAATCCATTCTTCCACCATTCACTTGCTGACCTTAATAAGATATTAGATCAAGATGAATTTTTTTTCAAATTGTAATTATCATATCACCATTTCCTGTAAGCCTCCCTGTTTATATTTGAATGAGAGCTGTTGAACTTTGTCCATTTGCACAGGTCAATTAGTAAATCCTCCAAATATTTAATTTATACTCACAGTGTATCCAACTCAGAGGCTCTGAACTATCTTGATTTAATTTGATACTATATTTCTCTGTTTTAGAACAGTCTGAATATTTACTATACAGATTGCAGTTTTCCTTAAAATTTCATCATAGACATTTTCATTCACTCTACAAATATTGACTTAAACTCTGGTGTGTAAGAGGCTGGGATATTTGTACAGAGGATGGTGGGAGAGGGAATTACCTGTAAATACCATGTTCTGTAGTGCCTTATAACACTGATATTTTGATACAATGCCAATTTTTTTTACATTTACGTTCATCTTAGATTTATTGACTGGCAGACATTGGTATACAAAAAAAGGGCCGTAGTCATTGACAGTCTAGCAGGGTAGAGATATATGTGAAGAATTAATGATAACTCTTTGTAGCAAGTGAATTTAAAGAAAGGCTTACATGATCAAAGACAAAGAACATGTCACTCAATCTAGAGAGTGAGAAAACTTACTGAAGATTGTGACTCTGGGTCTGAAGAGATGAGTTGAACTTAACTAGGGCGAATATAGAGGATATTACATAATGATGGTGTTCTAGTTTTGAATCTCTGAACCTAAAACTTATGAGTTGAATGATGATGGGCAAGTTACTATTTAAAATGTTAATAATAATAATGATGCTATAATTCATACCTGTCCGGGTTCATTGAGGATTAAATGAAAGAATTGGCACAGTACTTTGAGTCCAGGAAGGATAGTAAAAATATAAGCTGTTACTATTTTTTTAATTAATTGGGGACGAGAGAGAAGAAGAAGAAAACTCTGCAGACAAGGGAGTGATGTAAAAGAGGACCTAGAGGCAGACGAAGCAAATCCGTAAAAGACATAGTTCAAGTCAGAGAATGGTAAAAGATAGAGCTGGAGAGTCAGGCAGAGCCTAGATCACGGTGCATTTGAATTCCATCTTTAGGGACTTCACAGCCATCCTGACGTGGGGATATTCTCTGCAGAACAACACCATCAGACTCGGCTTCCCAATCTCTCACTCTGGAAGTGTGTGCTGGATATAAACTGGTGTTGCAGAGTAGCACGCCAATAGGCAGAAAATGGTGAAGGACTGAACTGAAGAATGATACTAGAGAATAGAGAGGAGGCAAGAAATGTAATCTAATAGGAAATATTATCAAGTCAGGGTGGGCAACTGATTGCATATAGTGGAGAGATAAGGAGAAGTGATGGGTCACATGGACTCCAGCCTGAAATGGGATTTTCATGGTTATCAGCAAAGGAGGAAAGTGCGTAATGACATTATTCAGAACCCCTGTTCCAATTTTTTGAGCTTCAAGTCCTTTCTTTAAACAGCCAAGCTTTTCGAGTTGCTAAAATGTCAGCCTAGTTGAGCATTATGGAGAATAAGAAAGCACAGGAGGCTCTCCAGACAAATTATGCCTTCTCTCTGTCGATGTAAATGCTCCTTTAAATCACCCTTAAATTTCTCCTCTATTCCTGAGGAACTGGTTGAAAACTGAACTAGCCTATAATAATTTAATCTCTACATAAATTTATAAAATGGAAGTGACAGGACAAAGTTTCACCCCACTATATTCTGAATGTTCACATCTCATTTCTGGATGCCATTGAATCTTTATCCACTAAAAAGCACATCAGGTTCTTTAAAATCCAGTAATTTTCTTCTTATTTGATTTGCTATGGCATGCTAAAGAGATTCGGGACATTTTCCATCTCTGCTTTACACATTTGTATGCCATGTAGATACTTCCAAGGTCTTAGTTGCTGAATCTGCATTGTTGAGATGAAATCATGAGCCTTTTGATTTAATGTAAGAGCTTCATTATTCTCAGCTGTATTGTTCTGTGCCTGTATCTTCACTGCCTAAAAATGCTATCAGGACTCATCAAAATAAACAAACCTCTCTTAAAATTTACTTTCTATTTGAGAACAATAGGAAAAGTAGCTGGAAAGCTACAAAGAAATCTGGAGAGGATGTACAACATAAGGGGGAGGGATAGAATGGGAATAAATAACTACATGCTTTTCTTCCAAAAACTTTGTCCCATGCCAACATTTTGAAGACTTGTGGTAAATTCAGGGAACAAACCTCTGTTTCCTCCCAATTGAAGAAGAGTGCAGATTAAAGATGTCACTGTGGTTTTCTCTTTCTATTTGCTTACTTTGTATTTTAGAAAGTAGAAGGCCTATTCTTACATTTGTGTCTTCATTCTTTATGAACTCTGCAGACAGATCAAATTTAGTACATCAAAGGAAGTGAGCAGATATCATGTGTAGCTATACCAGAGAAATCAGGCTTAGAGATACAAAAGTGTGTGTGTGTGTGTGTGTGTGTGTGTGTATGTGTGTGTGTGTGTGTGTTTGGGAGGTATATTAGTCCATTCTCTTACTAAAATGAAATACCTGAAGCTGGGTATTTTATAAAGAAAAGAGGGTTATTTCACAGTTTTGTAGGTTTAAGGGCACGGCATCAGCATTAGCATAGCTTTGGTGAAGATCTGCTGGATAATATTGCAATAAGGGATTAGGTGGGGTGGGGTGGGAAAGAAGAACACAAGAACGCACATCACATGAGAGGAAGAGGGGCCATCTTGCTCTTTTTATAACAACCCTCTCAAGAGAACTGATTCAGGAATCCACAAAGACTGCATTAGTCCATCCGGAGGGCACACCCCCAGTCACCTAACAACTCGCAGGAGGCCCTACTTCTTAACCTTGTCTCACCACCACTTAATGCCACCATACTGGGGACCACACTTCCAAAAATGAATCTTTGGTGGACAAATCACATGGAAACCATAGTAGGAGGTGACCAAGACTTACATTTTCCAAAGGAAGCTATGTACCACTGGTGATAAACAGTTATGATTTCAAGTATAATATTATAATGAAATTCAGTTACATGGAAACACGTGGTAAGAAAAGTTTCCCTGTGCTAATTGTCTTTCATCGCCTCTAATTACTTAAAGGCAGTGGTGTTTTGGGGCTGACTTCAATATCCATAAGCACCAAATGCTTATATCTCCTTTCATCAATATTTAGTGATGTTACCTCAGTATTTTGAAATTGGACATGGTGAGAAAATTTATACCATAGAAATTAGAAAATACTGAGTTATTCTCCACCCCATTGTTAGGTGCTATCCAGTTGGATCTGACTCATAATGACCCTAAGTATAGCAGAACGAAATACTACCCAACATTGTGTCATGCACAGGATCTTTTTATGTTTGAGAGCCCATTGTTGCAATCACTGTGTTTCTTCTTATTTTGAGTCATGCCACATCAGCAAAATGAGGTCCCAGGGGCTTTCCTCCATTCCTATCATTATAGTCAGCTCTACTTTTGGAAGCAACTCTTCCCCAGTAGTTTCTTGAATGCCTTCTAACTTGGGAGCCTCATTTTTCAGCACTATATTTGACAGTGCTTCTCTGCTATTCATAGGTTCTTCAATGGCTAATTGATTCGGTAATGGGCTGGTGGGTCCTTCTCCCTATTCTGTCTTAGTTTGAAAACTCAGCTGCAATCTCTCCACCATGGGTGGCCCTGATGGTATCTGAAATATTGGTGGCAAAGCTTTCAGCATCACAGCAACATGCAAGCCTCCACAGCATGACATGGGGGTCTCCACCCCATAGGAGGATGTTAAACATTGACCTTATATCATTGCTGAAAGGGGATGGACTCAGCTTAGTCATACTGTGTAGGTTTTTGGTGTGTCTCTTACCCACACTAACCTCTTTTGAAACAATTGGACCTGAGGCTCTGAGCCTTCTGTGTGATGTAGACCCTCTTAACACCCTTTCTTTTAGTTGCATTCACTGTTAGAGTTATCTTTAATTTGTGACAAATGCATTTGTTTCACTTTTACGGTGACTCTGTGAAATTTCTTTCTTTGAATATATTTGTCAATTTAGTAAAAATGATGAGCTTATTTAAAAAATAATATAAATGGTACCCAAGTAAAGCAAAAATCAAGAAAGTGGTTCTGGTAAGTTTAAAGATTGGGACATGCTGTTCTGAGTTGTTTTCTGATATTTATTACTGTATAGTGAATGTGGGCTGGGATTTAGCTCAGTTGGTAGAGCACTGCACTGCAGTCTCTGAGGTCCCAAGTTCAAATCCCAGCACAGCAAAAATGAGAGAAGGGCCTGGCAATCCACTCCCAAGAAAATCCCGAAACAGTCAGCCATTGAAAACCCTATGTGGGTCGCTATGAGTCAGATACCGACTTGATGGCACCTAACAACAACAACAACATAGTGAATATATCTAAGTTCTGAGCCACAAATTTCTACCCTGGTGAACTAGCCTGAGGGAGTAAGGCCAGGCTTCAAAGTGTATACTCAGTTTCTCTCTGCATATCTTTCCAGTCTCTCTCTCTTTCTTCACCCTTATGCAAGTTTCTGGGAATGGAATTTCTGAAATGGGAATTTCTTTTTTGCTGAGGCTGGCTGGCTCTCGAATGGTTCTGTAGCAACCTTTGCAGTGACTGTCTGTATGTCCACCTTAGTGTAAAACTCCCTTCCTGCTTCCTTCACTAGGCCCCTGGATGTCTCCTCAGGGCTTGAGTTATAAGGATTGGGAGAAGGACTGGTGGCTGTAGAGGAGAGAAATATGAGAAACTCTGTAACTTCAGAGCTCTTATTTATGGTTCATTTCCCTGTTTGGATTGAGAGAAAGACAAGCAGATAGCATGGAGCTGGAGAGGAGACGTTGCCAGGTACATTCTCACTCTAATGTGGACACTGATGCCTCTCTTTGACCATTGTATTGATATCTAGAATGCATAAATAAGACGACCCCTTTCCCATAACTCACACCGACAGCTGGATTATATTGCACTGTCTGGTCTCTTATTCACCTGAGCATCAGTTGTCTGAAAGAAATGTTCTACTTAATAGCTTTTCTGTTATTCTCTTCAAAGGCTTCTGGGAAAGCATAAAGGGGAAGAAGATGTGAGATGCAATTTTAAATTCTGTCAGTGTTCAATATTTAGAAGTCAGGAATTAGTTATTCCTTCTTTCTGAAGACTTTCTTCCCTCCCTTGTTCAGCCTTTCAGACACATCTGGAATGGAGACGTGAAATAATTTTAGAATTGTTGAAGTAGAGGAGAAGATTAAAGCATTGTTTGAATGATTTTTTAGAAAGCAATAAGTTTTGCTCAAACATTTCATCTTGTTTTCCATTTGCTCTTTATATAAAAATAAATCTGGATTGACAGGAGTTGAGTCACCACTCAGGCTTAAGTTGTTACATTGTCTTTCAAATGCAGTCGCTATTATAGTGACAGTTACACATGTAGAAACTGCCTGTGTTGCCTTTTGTCCTTGTTGAGCAGCTAGCTATGGTGTGTATGCATATGAAAAAATGTTCATATGTGCCTTTGTGTATGCACTACAGCAATGTAACATCCCTTTGCTTTCCTACCATCCTACCTCCTATGATCTCTCTCTTTAACAAGAAAAACTTAGGTTTCAGAATAGATTTTTTTCAACAAAAACTTTTATAAAACAGAACTATAGAAAAATCCTTCTTGTTGTTAGACGCCATCAAATCATGTCTGACTCATAGCGATCCTCTTAGGGTTTTCAGTGGCCTATTGTTTTGTGATTCCTTCAGGGAGTGGACTGCCACATCCTTCTCCTGTTTTTGTGGTGCTGGGCATTGAACTCAGGTCCTCAGTGAGTGCGGAGCAGCTAAACCCCAGCCCAGAGAAATCCTAAGTAGTCATAATTGTCGGATACTTTATATTTTTTTCTAAAGCATTACCAAAAATTCATAAGTTTGGAGAATTTTATTTAGGAAAGAAGGAATGGAGTGAGAGAGAGAGAAAGGGAAGGAAAACAGTAGAGTTAGCTCTGCATGTTGACAGGATTATTAAGTGTTACATCTGCTTTCATACTTCCTCATATATAATAATATGTTGCTGAGAGAATATTAAGTTATCATTCCTTCTATTACAGAATGAACACTAGGACCCCATATAGGAAGTGATTAGCTCAAGGTCACGTTGTTCTTTGTAGACATTGGACAAGAATCTAGTTTTCTCACATTCTTGTCCTGTAGGCATTTTGCCTTCTTTATGTAAAACCAAAGTTTAATGTGGCCTGAACAAACCTTATGGTTTGTATGCTACCTAGTTGTCAACAAAACATATCCACTGGGAATATTTACATATGAAGAGAGTAATTTATCCTATTTAACTTTTTTGGACGTTTGCACAAATGAATGTAGAACCAGAACATATGCTGAAAACTGCTGATACTGACTCAGGCACATGTCAGATGAGTTTATAGACAAAGGGCAGTGGTCTGCCTTTTAACTTCTGTGTATTGTAACAACTGTGGGCATTAAGGGGCATGTCCAGACTGTGTGGGGATCAGGACCACAGTCTCCATCTGCACAGCATTGAGAAATGGACAGAGGAGCGCTGAAGGTGAGTAAGTCTAGACAGGATCTTTCCCCACCATTTTCCACCTTTTCCTACACCCCATACACGTGATTAGGCTTCTCCCAAGGGCAAGAGAAATTCCTTTGTAACACCTATGGTGGCCAAACCAACCATTTCAGGCAAGTCTGATGACCATCCCGGAATTTCCATAGCATCCTGTATCTAAGTCTGGTGTTATTACCTTGAACCACCCTGTACGTTCCTTGCAGATGCCCCGCTAGTTGCTTCAGCTCTACAAAGGAGCAGTGACGTTCAAGCAGTGCTGGTAAAATGACTACATGTAAACAAATCTTCCCAATATAAACTACTCCATTCCCTGCTATCGTTTTCTTATTACCAAAGAGTGATACTTGTACATTCTAGCTTGGTTGTACAATATTCATTTTTTAAAAAATCAGTATAGTCTCAAGCTGTTTAAGTTGTAAGTCTTTGTGTGGATAACAAATATGTGCTTGTGCCTGGTTGTGTGGGTTTGAAGTTAAAGTCCCAAGCACACAAGAGATCCAGATTCTATTCTCATAAAAATCAGTTTTGTCACCCAGGATCAGCAGTTTATTCTCTCAGAGCTTCAATGTAAAATAGGAAAATTTACCAGTTGCCTCATGGCAATGGTGTGAAATATAATACAAATATTTTATTTATGATAGTTAACGTGCACGAAGCTTTTAACCAGGTGCCTGTCCCCGTGTAGTTTCCTTATAGGGCTACATTATTTGATCCTCCCCATAAACCACATTCCTACCTTAAATAGAGCCATGAATCAAATCCACACTGAATCTGATTTTGAATCCAGATCTCATACTTACAAGTTGCTGTCCAATACTTTGTCCTGAAGTGAGATAGAATATGTAATTATTTTGAAATGCGGCAAAATGATAGTGCAGAAATAGATGCGTGGACTGAATCTTTAATTCAGCAAGAAAGGCCGACAGGGAAATCCAAAGAAATTCAGGAATTACCTTCTTCCCATAGGCAGAGGAGGAAAAGTAATGCAGAGATACATGTATAGGGCTGGGGTTGGGGGTAGGGTTTGAAATCACATCCCTAGTCACCTGCCTTGCTTTGCTCCAGGTGGTTTTCTAGAATTCTAGTTTTCTAGAATTCAGGTCCCAACTCCTCATTCTTCAGCTGTCTCCACACTCACCTTCCACTGCCTTCTCCAACCAGAGAAACCTTCTGGTCCTTTAGGGTCCAGCCCCAGCCCTAGCTCCCGTAAGTTCTCCTTAGGCTGCAGAACTACTCCCTTAGGAATGAGTCATTTCCTTTTTCTGCTCCCGTGACTCCTTTGCCTTCTATTTCAGGATTTATTAGCTTTGGCATTCTTGGAATTTGGAGCCAAAGAATCGTTTGTGTTTGGGGGCTGTTCTGTGGATGGTAGGATGTTTAACATCATCCCTGTTCTCTACATCCTTGGATAGAATGGCACTCATTCCCCTAGACAATCAAAATGGCCCCAGATATTGCCAAAATTCCCTCAGAGGCAAAGTCACCTCTGTGGAGAACTGTTGGGTTTTTAGCCCATAGAATTACATAACCCCTTTTACCTGAGCAAATTTTCCCAGTCTTCACTTCATAAAATATTTTTACTATAACCCAGTGTTTATGGACATCAAAGCTATGCAGGGAGCTGATTAAAATGCACGCTGCTGGTATTCTCACCATCTCTGCCAAGTTTCTGATTTGTGTGATCTGTGTTGATGCCCAAGACTTTGCATTTCCAACCCATTTCTTAAAATTTTAAATGGTAGCCATATTACCAGTCTGGGGACTACACCTGGCAAGTCATTGTCAATACCACCGTTCAGCAGTTTTACCTTAGACATCTGCTAGGCACGGCCACACCTACAGAGCTCCTACTCAGCTCCGTGTTTGGCACATAGTGTGCTCTTGTCCAGACAAATCAGTGAACCTGCAAGGCCTTTGCCAAGGTTAAGGGGATTTGCAGCATTTGGGGGCTGGGTGAGACAGTTGTATTTGGAGAAGCATTTTGACAAGTGCACTAAGTGAAATGCCTCCAGTGCATTTGAATTCATTGTGATTCAAACAAAGAGTTGCTGTAAATTACTCTGTTGTCATGGCATATCAAGGAAGTTGATGGATAAAGGGACATACTAATGAGAGTCTAAGTGACAATATGAAATGAAATCAACGGTCTCTAAGCGACTTCTTTTGCATGATGCTGGGAAGGCATCTATTCTCATCATCACTGATTATCAGGATCACTAAGCTTTTTAGGAGCTGCATTAACCTCACAAATCCTGTTCTCCTGGACCATATCTATTCCGGTGTTGGGAAGAAAAGTGATGAGAGACCATTTTGATAGAGTAAGAAGTGAGAGAAATGATTATTCATTAGAAGTTTTACTGTTGTGCATTCTGTAGCCCCATTTGTCTTTTTAAGCACTTCTGTAATCTCCATAGAACCCTTTGACAGTAAATAATAGAATGGTTTTTCCCGTGCTTTACCTGGAAAGATGAAAAACTTGTGAATATAACACAGCTGTTCAGGAATACTACTAAGATTAGAAAACAGATACCTTAATTTTTCACTTGAGGTCCTTCTAAAAAACACCACCAATGTCAAGTGCATCTTCATGTTTGTTGTTATTGTTAGGTGCCCTGGAGTCGGGTCTGACTCATAGTGACCCTATGTATAACAGAAAAAAACACTCCCAGACACTGTGCTATGTATGGCGCTATATCAGTATTTCTCTGCTATTCATAGGGTTTACTATGGCTGTTTTTTTTTCCCCCAGGAGTAGGCTGCCAGGTCTTTTTCCTATCTTTGCTGTACTGGGAAGGGCCTCAGATAGCACAGAGTAGCACTCCACCAACTGAGTTAAACCCCATCCCATGTTTAGCACTAGTGAGGGGTTAAACCCAGGGTGATTCACTACTGAGCCACATTCCAACCCCATTTTTAAGTTTCTTATTTTTTAGATGAAGTCTTGCTAAGTTGCACAGGCTGCCCTGGACTTGAACTCATGATCCTCCTGCCACAGCCTCCCACGTTGATGGGTTTACAGATGTGTGCTACTGTACCTGGCCATCTTCATGTTTAGATTGATCCATTCATGCTTTCTTTCATCTGTTCCTCCATTCACGCCCCTCACTGAAGCCCCGACATCCTCTTCCTCTAATTCTACAGGACTGGTTCAGGACTGTTCTGATCCTTGCTCAAATGCCATCTCCTCCTAAAGGGCATTTCCAAGTACTCTGTAAATCACACTCAGGTTCCTTATCTATATATCACTCTGCTTCTTTCATTTGTAGATCTAAACACAATCTAATCCCAGCATGAGAGATTTGTCTTTGTTTACTGTCAGTCATGTCTCACTGTAACATGAACTCCTCAAAGAGTACAAGCATCCTTTGGCTTATCTGCCCTTATATGGACAGCGTGTTAGCAGAGCTTCCGTATAACAGGTACTGTGTGTCTCTATTGAATACATGCATTCATCCCCCCACCTTTTTTTTCTGGTACTGGGAGTTGAACCCAGGGCCTTGCACATGCTTTTGCAAGCACTGTACCACTGAGCTGCATTCCTACACATTTTTTATTTTTTTATCTTGAGACAGAGTCTTTCTGTGTTACCCAAGTGTCCTCAGGCCCTGAATTTGCCATCTTCCTGCCTCTGCCTCCTGAGTCACTGGGATTTCAGACATGTACCACCCCTCCCTGCTTATCCTTCTTTAACTGAATTCCTATCACGGGCCAGGCACCAAGAGGAATATTAAAAAACAGTTATTACTTCAAAGAAATTAATCCATGAAACCTTGAACAAGGAAGGGGACCTATCTCTATTTTCCCTTTGCTATACATTAACTTTTTATTCTGCAGCAGTTATTAAGATTTTAATAACTGATAGGCTCAATAAGGTTCATAAGAGACAACAGAGTTTAAGGATTAACAGAATAGACTATGGAGCCGGGTTTTTATTCATTTCCTGGCTCTGTCGTTTACTACCTATGTGGCTTTGGGTAAGTTACTTAACTTCTCTGAGCCTCAGTTTCTTCATCTGAAAATAGAGATTATGGTAATATCTATCACTAAAGATTTAATGAATTAATACATGTAAAATGCTTAAAATAGTTCTTTACCTATATGAAGCAAAGGATAAATGTAAGTATCAATTAATATATAAAGCCTCAGATAATAGCTATACTAAAAATCTTTTTCCCTGTAAATCAGGTTGCTGAAATTCAGTAGATAACACAAAATAGCTATGATCACCACTAAGAAGTACAGGGGATGCAGACTGAAAACGTCTTAGATATATGATAAGCTCTACTATATTTTGCCTTTATGTTACTCCCAGATACATTTAGATTACACATTGAGAGAATATCTCAATTCCAAGGTAAAAAGACTGAACTTAGGGAAGTAATAGCTTTTATGTGATGTGATACGATAAAGGATAAGGCTATCTTTGATAATGTGTTGAAAAGGGTGAGGTGTGAGTCCAATCCTGCTAAGCGCACCTTCATTTAAATGGTCTTGGAATATTTCAGCCCCGCTCCAATAGCCAAGAGAGGAATAAATAAAAAGAAGCAGCCACTTCGCAGTTAGGGGTATAGGAATAGGTGTATTGTGACCACTGCCTTAGCAACAGTAGCATTTAGCTCAGAGGATCGCGCTAGAATCACAGCTTCACAGCTTCACAGACATGAAATAAAGGGAGAAATTCAACATAAAGCAATCGAACAGTTTAAAGAAAATGCAGAGCTTCATGATTGGACCACACAAATCCCAAAATCCTCATATGAGAAGTGTTTCTTAGCAGTTCTATATGAACAACCTCCCTAGAAAAGAAAAAAGAAAAAGAAGAGCAAAGATCTTTTTAAGTTACTTTACTTTTTAATGCATCACTGCTGTCATTGGAAAATATTTGGCATCTCTAACTAAAATTTACACATCTTGGAAAAAAATAGTACTAGTAATAATAATTTAGATTATAAAATTCAATAATGTTGAATTTGAAATGTGTATCTTCCCATGAACCAGCAAATAAGTTTTCTAACCTTAATTTTACGTGTAAAATATCTCTTTGTTTAAGTGTTCCTCAAACACTTTTCCAGATTGTTATAGAAGTCATCATGCTATAACTTGGGCTATTTAATCTCGTTTATTTTCTCGTTATATGGCATCCACTAGCTGTTCCTGCTTTCTCATTACCAGACCTTTCACAATTATTGCCAACAAGCATATCCATCTGATGGCTCCAATGTAATTTTGTTCCTTCTTCCTTTATTATACTGCTTGATCTCACTGTTACTCCTGTGGAATTCAGGCAATTTATCTGCATCTTTTAGGTGGTCTGTTAACCTACAGATGACATTTTTCTCTCAATTTCTATCCAGATTCCAACATCTACCCATTCTGGCTTCCAAATGTCATCTTCTCTTCCTCATTAAAAACCGTATACTTGTCACTTCTGCAATAGTTTAATCTCAAGGTGATAATTAGGAGACTTCTGCATCTCCTCATGTATTTTTCAAAAGAAAAATCTCACATTACAATTTTTTGGTGTAGAAAGATACCAAAGACCTAGAGTTAAATGAAACAACTAAAAAGCCTTAAAATATCATGGAGAATACAGTCTCTTTTTTATTAAATTAAAAGTATAGAATGTGTTACTGTTGATATCAGGTCCCACTCAGAGTGGCCCTCATTGGGTTTTCAATGGCTGATTGTTTCAAGATTCCTTCAGGAGTGAATTAGTTGGTTTGAAATTGGATTGCCACATCCTTCTCCCTTTTTCATGGTGCTGAAGATCAAACCCAGGTCCTCAGAGAGTGTAGAACAGCACCCTACCAACTGAGCTAAACCCCAGCAGAAAAAACCGTGAAGAGACTATATCAACTCTTTGACTAGTGATGTGCTAGGCAGGAGACTTTAGGGAATCTTTAGGGCATTTTGTTTTGCTTTGTTTTGTAATACTTAGGGGTTGAACCCAGGGCCTCACTTGTGTTAGGCAAATGCTCACTCACTGAGCTGCACCTCCAGTCAGTCTCCTTTTTACTTTTTATTCTGAGACAAGGTCTCTCTAATTTGTGCAGGCTGCCTCTGATTTCAAATTTGGGATCCTACTGCTGTTAGATGGCGATAGGCCGGAAGAGAGAGAATTAAAGAGTCTCTGCAGCTGGGCATGGCGGTGCATGCCTGTAATCCCAGCGGCTCGGGAGGCGGAGGCAGGAGGATTGCAAGTTTGAGCCCAGAGGCAGTCTGTGTAATTTAGGGAGACCCTGTCTCAAAAAGTAAAAAAAAAAAATACAATGGGCTGGAGGCGGCAGCTCAGTGGTCCAGCAATTGCAAAGCATGCAGGCGTGAGGGCCTTGGGTTTAACCCCCCAGTACCAAAAAAAAAAAAAAAAAAAGTCTATGCAGCCACCTATATCCCAGTCATGTGCTTCCCAGCCATCTGAGATAAGAGTTTCTATGTGAGCTCCCTCTGAGATGCTTGATCTAGTGGTCAGTGCTTCCCTATCAGGAGGAAGCAGAGGACTAAAATCACTCCTGCATGTAGCCATTTAGGATGGTAAGGACTATGTTAGACTCACCCACCCTGGCAAGTGGAAAGGACAACAGAGGCTGCTCCCTCATCAGGATCACAGCTATCCAGATTCCTAACCTTTTGAAATTCCCACTCTTGGTCCCATTCCTTAGAAGGCACTGGGGAGTCCATCAGCCATTTCTAGGCACAGACACCAGGAATATTTCTTTCCTCCCCTGAGGTTCCAGATTTCACTATAAAAGACACACGTGACCTTGGCTCTGGGCAGCAGTAACCCTTGACTAGTGCCCACCTTCACATCTCGAAGGTGGACTATCTTTAATCTGCATACATATTCTCTACCTTTAATAAATAGTATCTGTGGTTTCTACTGTAATTTTTATCTCATATAAATTCTTTTATATAGTGAACACAAACAGACCTAGGTAATATCTACTATACTGGGAAGGTGGTTGCTGCCAGTGTCCCAGCAAGGCCTCTTGGACCTGCCAGACCCACCGACTCACCTTCCTGGTAACACTACCTCAGCCTCCTTGGTTGCTGGGATTACAGGCATGTGCCAGGGCACCCAGTTGTTACATATTGGATTTATAAACCTTTTGCTTGTCATTATGCATTTTTATTTTCATTAGAAAACAAACAGTGACTTGTTTTTCTATTGCTCAAAAAAAAAAAAAAAAAAGAATCCGATAGGTTATATGGATGTGATGATTGTAAATGGTTAGCACAGATAATAAGTCAGACATGGATGTGAAAATAGAAAAAATGAAAGAATTCAAAATTTCAAGTGCTTACCATTAATTTGGATAATGCAATAAGTGATTCAGAAATGACAAACTCAATTTGCTTATTCAAAAAATATGACAGTCTTTTCTAACTCAGTATTAAGAACTCTTCCAGGCCTGGAAATCCCTGATCATCAAATCTGTGTGCATTTTGCGGCTTACATCCTAAAGAGGACACTAACTGCCAACTAACAAACCTACTACCAGTACTTAGCACTAAGTATTATGGAGGAACATAATGAAGGAGGGAAAGTAACTGAGCTGTGATGTTTTGGTTAGGCCATTAATGAAAGGCTTCTCTGCGTATGTGAGATTTTAACAGAAATGTGTGAAATAAGAATGCAGTGAGGTGGCACTTTCAGACAACAGCTTAGGAAGAAGCTAGTGCAAAGGCCCTGTGACAGGTATTGAGAAGCATTTGAAGTACCTCAAAAAGCAGTGTGACTGGGGAGTAGATGAAAATCAAGAGACAATATAGTGGGAAATAAGGAGAGTGGCAGAGTGAGGTAGGAGACAACTCGTATTTGGCCTTCTAGGTCAAGTTAAGAGTGCTGAATTTTGGAGTGATTATCAGGAGACGCTTTAGAAAGGTTGAGTGAGATGGAGTAAAATAATCACATTTACATTACAGAAGGACCGTTATGGATCTCTTGTTGAGATCAGTGTTGGAGAACAATAAGTAAAATGCCAACCTGTTTATTGAGAGATGGTAGTTTAGGCAAACTGTGGTTCATGACCCAAATCTCGATGACTGCCTGTTTTTATACTGCCTGAGAGCTAACCGTAGTTTTTACGTCTTTAAATGGTTGTATAAGTTCCCACATAATACCCCTGATGTTGCCTCTTGCCTAGCACAGCTTGAAGTATTTACTTTCTGAACCTTTAGGGAAAAGTTTGGCAGTCTGTGGCTCAGGCAATGATGTTAGGCCTCAGGCCCATGTAATTTAATATCTCCATGGTAGAGTGCACTTCCTACTCATTGACACAGAAATTCACCAGGACTTTCCTAGAGAACTCAGCATCATTTGATAAAAATCAATATCAAGCAGCAAGGGAAATACTTTGTTCATTTCTTTCTGGGTATATTTCCCTCATTACATTAGTTCCATTACATGGATTTTATTGGATGTTGTACAATTAAATCTCTTTTGCACATTCCTTCGAAAAATATACTGCTTAGCCCCATGCAGTTTGTATACAAGTTATAGCACATGTTTAGACTGCAATTTTCATTTTGGAGAAGAAAGGAAAAGAAATAGAGACCAATAGTTTATACAAAGGGTAAAAAATGTTCTAAAGAAAGTTCTATTATGTTGTTGTTGTTAGGTGCCCTTGAGTCAGTATCCAACTCATAGCGACCCTCACAGGGTTTTCAGTGGCTGACTGTTTCGGAATTGCCTTGGGAGTGGATTGCCAGGTCCTTCTACCATTTTTGTGGTGCTAGAAATTGAACTCAGGACCTCAGAGACTTCAGCGGAGCGCTCTACCAACTGAGCTAAATCCCAGCCTGTTCTATTATAGGCTATTTATTTATGTAGATTGGCTGGGGTTTAGTTCATTTGGTAGAATGCTGCTTTGTGCTCTCTGAGGCCCTAGATTCAATCCCCAACACTGCAGAAATGGGAGAAGGACCTGGCAATGCACTCCCAAAACAATTAGCCATTGAAAACCCTATCAGGGTTCCTATGAATAAAACCTACTCAAAGACACCTAGCAGCAACATTTATATACATATAGCCAGGACTGATGATGATAATATAATCATGATGACTAAGATACATTGAGGACCTATGCTATGCATTTTATCTTCACTGATTGCTGTGACACATCCCTATAAGTTTGGTAGTACATTTCCCATTTTATAGGCAAGGAAACACAAACACCATGGGGTTGAGTAACTTGTTCAGCTTCTAAATGGCAGAGCTACCAAATCTGAAGATGTTGACCTCAGAAAGCTACAAATAAGCCTGTCCTATACATACTGTATCAGGCTGGGATTTAGCTCAGTTGGTAGAGCTCCGCTCTGCAGTCTCTGAGGTCCCTAATTCAATTCCCAGTACCGCAAAAATGGGAGAAGGATGTGGCAACCCACTCCCAAGGCAATCCTGAAACAATCTGCCATTGAAAACCCTATAAGGGTTGCTATGAGTTGGACACAACTCCACGGCACCTAGCATGCCTAGCATACATACTGTATCTCTCTTTGAACCTTTAATAAATCACTGATCTAAATTATACATACCATTCCAATTATGTGGAATTAAGGATTCACTAGACTGGGTTGTAATCTACAGGATTTGAACTTTGAAGCAACAGTTAGATCAACTCCTTTGGGCATAAGTGTCTTCAACTGTAAAACTGAATGGGCTAGATTATGTAAGTCCTTCCTTGCTAGCTCAAAAATACTTCAAAGGAAAATGTTATATTCAATCATTCTTCTTGCCTGTTTTAGGTACATAGGAAGTGTACAAAACTAAAGTCATTCTCTGATACAACAGTGCGAAATTGGAAGAATTATTCTTGTAGGTGAGGTCTTCCCCTCTTGTCTGTTTAGATGCATTAAAACTAGGTGTATGGTTTGAATATAAAATTTTTGAATGCAAAATGGTTTGATTATTTGGTTCCCATCTGGTGGCAATATTTTGGGAGTTTCTAGAAACTTTGGGAGGTGAGACCTCACTGGAGGAAGTGGGTAACTGGGGTCATCCCTTTGAAGGTCAGTCTACTCTCTCTCTGCTTCCTGTCCACCATGAGGTGAGAAGCACTCTTACCACACACTCCTACCACCATGATGTTCTGCCCAAGTGCACAGAGCCAAGCAAACATGGACTGAAGCCTCTGAAACCATGAGCTAAGTCATCCTTCCTCATTTCTGTCAGGCATTTTTTTATCCCAGCAAAGAAAAGCTAATTAATACACTAGGTATCTACTCTGTTCAGGGTCTCACATTGTTACCTTTTTCCAAGAGGATAAATTCAATATAATCTAGTAGGTCCAAGGCCAATTAGGAGACCTTTTTCTAGTGTAAGCAGTTTCCATTCTTCTTCATGAAGTGTGCAAGGAGATCAGTATCACAGAACATGAATGAGGATAACTATGGCAAAATGTCAGACTTATTACATAAGGGAACTTATAAGCCATGTGCTGGGCACCTCAACCCGAATCATAGTGCAGCCACATTTTTATAAATTGAACCAGGCAGGTTAAAAATGGTAAGTTATTTAAATTAATCAAAATATGTTTACTTTAAGTGTAATATTGGAATAAAGAAAAATCTCTGAAATAAAAATATTTAGAAGCAGGGCACAGTGGCATGTACCTGTAATCCCAACACTTGGTCGCTGAGGCAAGAAATTGCAAGTTCAAGACCAGCCTAGGCCACATAGTGAGACCCTGTCTCCAAAAAAACAAACAAACAGACAAAAATCTTATGTGAAAACTGGTGGGTCAAGTCTACTAGAAATTGGCTTTCTCCTTCAGATGGCATTGCTACTTTAGCTGGTAAGAAGAAACACCTATAAAACACTATGGAGGAAGCAAAATAATCAGTAGTTGCCAAGGGTTGTGGGGAGCAGGTGATAAATACTGGAACAAAGAGAATGTTTAAGGCAGAAAAAATATTTTATATGGTACTATAATAATGAATTGGGCTGGGATTTAGCTCAGTTGGTAGAGCACTGCACTGCAGTCTCTGAGGTCCCGAGTTCAATTCCCAGCACCGCAAAAATGGGAGAAGGACCTGGCAGTCCACTCCCAAGGCAATCCTGAAACAGTCAGCCATTGAAAACCCTATGAGGGTCCCTGTGAGTTGGATACCGACTCGACGGCACCTAACAACAACATAAGAATGAATGGTCTGCAGCTGTACCACTGTGGCATCTGATCCCATCAGATCTCAGAAGCTAAGCAGGAGGGTTGGGCCTGGTTAGTACTTGGATGGGAGACCACCTGGGACCACCAGGTGTTGTAGGCTTGGGAGAAGGACCCAGTAACCCCCTCCCAAAAATCAATCTGCCATTGAAAGCCCTATGAATAGCAGAGAAGCCATAACAATACTGTTTCGCCTGTTGTACGTAGGGTCGCTGTAAGTCAGATACGAACTTGATGGCACGTAACAATAACAACATAATAATTAATATATGCCATTGTACATGTGTCCAAATATAGTTTGCTGTGAACTTAAAACTCCTATTAAAAAAGTCTCAAAAAATACTCATCTAGCTTTCTTATGATTAACTTTGGTTATGTTTCACCTCATCTTGATCATATCCCTCTTTAAAATGTATATCTCATTTACCCACCACATGAGCCCATGGCCCTGGCTAGGTATTTTGTTATAACACAAATATTGTCCCCACTTAGCAGAAAAAGTATTAGCATCTATATGTAAAGAAAAGTGTTTATGAACTTATATATATGAGCTAGAACGTGGGTACTAACTGCCAGAACTGACTGCTTGTAGCTTCTTTTGAGTCTTCTATAGACCCTTATTTAGTTTGCAAATGGTTATCTTACAAGCAAAAATCTTGCTGGTGAAAACTAAATCATAATATGCATTATTTTTTTACATAATGATGACTAAACATGGTCAAAATCACATTAAAGTACTTGGTGAGAAAAGAATTCTGTAGGAAAATTCTTATACTGTTAAATGTATCAGAAACTATTCTTTGAAGAAAGTGCATTTATCAAAGTATAGGTACTGCTATAAGAATACACTGGCCTTTAAATATAACTAATTAAAAAGAAAATAGAGATTTAACTTGCTGCTTTTTTCCACCTTTAAAAATACTATGGACATAAAAAAATCATTCAGAATGCTCATAAAAACTGCTTTCCATGTTTCTTATGACTAGAAACACTTTTTTCAGAAATTGGATTAATCCTCATTCCCTGACACATTTGCCAGGAATCTGAGATGGAAAGAAAAACATTCTTCTTATGCACCCTTCCTGAAAGAGCAGTAGAAGCAAGATCTGAGTCCAAAATTATTCATTTCTACTTCAAGTTTTTCTTTAAACCTTTTCTGTGGCTGTGATGTGCAAGAAATAGCTGGAGAATTTTTATCTCCGCCCTCTCAAGCAACACAAATCATCTGCTCCCCCTTCATACAAATATGAGAGAAGGAAACTGTCCTTGATGATTTGTGGAGAGTAGGTGTGTGTGAGATCTGCTATTTCCATGGTTCGTTTAGGCACTGATGTCACGATTGCTTCCTACACAACAATATGGGAAACCACATGAGCAGCAGGAATCCCAGTTGGCAGAATTGCCAGTGGTACCTGTTAAAAAGACAGTTATTTGGGGAAGGAATCCTCAGGACACCTTAGAGAAATCAGCCAATGTTTTCATTAAAGATTAGAAGCGCCTATAAATGGGGCAATGTGTTTCAAAGTCTTTAAGAAGTACAACATGGTACAACAATAAGTTGTTATTACATTTTCAATACTGTTACATTATCATGCATGTATACAAGTCTTGCGGCAGACACAAAGATCTTGGTCAGAAAGCAAGGGTTCTGTTGAACAAGAATGAACCTGAACATGAAGAAGTAAATGTAATTAAACTTTTCAGAAGTTGGCTAGAGGAAATTTAGAGTAGAAAAGGATGATTGGAAGCTAGTCTGGAAGATGAGGACCTGGGCTTGTGAAGGGATCCAAGATGACCATGACAGAGGTTGGTAGGAGTTGATTTCAGCATCATGGTATTGAAATAGAGGGACACACCTGGGATAGCTGGTAATATGTAATCAGGACTGGTGTTACTGTGACAGCAACAGGCTCCTTGAACAACTCCCAGCCACCATTTGTCCATGCATGTATTCCAAAAAGTGCCATGGAATACAAGGCCTGGACAGAAGCAGTAATTCACAAAGAATGTGTTCTGTGGTTCTTGTTAAAACTGGACCCCCTGGTCTGTAAGGGTTGTGGTAGGATGAGTTTCACTTGATCCTTGCTCTCTTACTACCTCTGCAGATCCATCCCTTTCCCCTTTTCCTGTTATATTAGAACATTGGAATGGCTCTGCCAAGATGGCAGGCTCCCCCTACTCCTATGAGGGCTGATGGTTTCTTCTAAAGTTGGCACAGTGTTAAGACCCAGCCAATTTATCTGTTGTAACAATAACATCCCAGGAAATTCAATTTCCAGGTTGGTTATGATTTCTGTATTTCAAGACCTGCTCAGTGGACTTTCCTTGAAGCTGAGCATAGCCTGAACTTGGGAGCTCCCCTTGTCCCAAATAGAGTGATTTTCAAACTTTGTCTTGACTGAACCTTCTTTAGCTTAAAGAAATAATTAAAAGCTGCCCAACAAATACAAGAAAGAAGAGCTGTCAGTGCTGAGTTTCGGAGCCTCTGCTACTCACTGTCTATACCCATCTGTTGTCTGCTCTTGTTCCGGAATAGCCCTGGAGGGAATTATTGACCCTCTGGGGCTGTGCTGCATTCAGAGTTAAAAGCACTGGTTAGATTAAAGTCTGTCTCATTGTCTTTAACTGAATTTCCGGAGGTCTAATATCAGTGCTTTTGAAAAATGTTTCCTTCTCCACTCTAAGTATAATGTCTGATTCTAACTCATATTCTAAAACTAGCACAGCATTGTTGATCTGTTTCTGTAGAATGGTATTATTATGGAGTCTGTTGATTGTAAGTAGAAGAAAAACCAACTCAGTCTGACCTGACTGAAAGGCTTAGAAGATCTGGTTTCCAGCTCACCTGACTTCCGTGGCTGAGAAGATGCAAATTACCATCTCTCTATTTCTCTTCCTATCATTTATTTCAATTTACCTGGTATTGGCTTTATTTATGGAGAGGGATTCTTTATGTGGTAGCTTCTAGATAGTCTGTAATATGATATTTTCCCCAAATAATTCTAAAAAATTTTTGGAATTATGATTCATTTGATCAGTTTTTATTTTATTTTGTGGTACTTGGGGGTTGGACCCAGAGTTTGCACATAATTTGCAAGTGCTCTACCACTGGGTTGCACCCTCAGCCCAACTTTTATGTTTTATTTTCAGCCAAGGTCTTGCTAAATTATGCATTCTGCCTCTGCCTCCCAAGTCACTGGGATTATAGGTGTGAGCCTCCACCCCTGCCTATTTGAGCAGTTTTTTAAATTAGTAGACTTTATTTTTAGTGTGCTTTTAGATTTACATAAAAATTGAACACAAATACAGGGCAGTACCATATATTCTCTTCCCCTCCAGTTTCCTATGTTAACACCTCACACTAATGTACATTTATTACTTTTGGTGAATTAGAATTGATACATATTTAATAAAGAAGGTCCATAGTTTAACATTCTGTGTGTTACAGAGTTGTATGGGTTTTGAGAAATGCAGTATCTCATCTTTCTATTGCTACATTGCAGTACTTTCACTGTACTAAAAATTCTCCTAGCACATATCTGTCAGCTTTTCATGCTGGGGGGCAGGGTTAGCATGTTGCTCTCATGCTGAAAACTGTGCCATTGGTATTTCAGACACCAGAAGGACCACCTATGTAGGACAGGTTTCAGCTGAGCTTCTAGACTAAGATAGACTAAGGAGAAGAACCCTGCAACCCACTTCCAGAACAATTAGCCATTGAAAACTCTACGAATAGCAGAGAAGCACTGTCAAATATAGTGTCGGAAAATGAGCCCCCCAACCTGGAAGGCATTCAAGAGACAACTGGGGAAGTTGTCCTCCACAAAGTAGAGTGGACCTTAATGATGGAAATGGGGTAAAGCCCCTTGGACCTCCTTTTGCTGATGTGGCATGACTCAGAATGAGAACAAGCATAGAGGCTGCAACAGTGGGCTCAAACATGAAAAGATTGTGTGCATGGCACAGTATTGGGTAGTAATTCCTTTTGTTGTACATAGAATTACTATGAGTTGGACCCAACTCAGTGGCACCTAACAACAAAAATCCCCTACTCCACATATTCATCTTTCTGTTCTTCCTGCCAAACCCCTGGTAGACAATGATACTATTATAATGTCCTCAGCTTTGCTTTTTCCAGAATTTTACACAGTTGGAATCAAACAGTGTGAACAGTGTGTAGCCTTTTCAGACTGACTGCTTTCACTTAGCAATAGGCACAAAAAATTCATCTTTGTTGGTAGATAGCTCATTTCTTTTTGTCACTGAATAATACTCTGCCATATGGATATACCACAGTCTGTTTCTTCATTCCCTGTCATCTTTAATTCTTCCATGTTTTGGCAATTATGAATAAAGTCACTATAAACATTTTCTTTGTAGTAATTTGGGATTGAACCCAGGGTCTCACACATACTTTGCAAGTGCTTCAACTGGGCTGCAACCCCAGCCCAATTTTTAATTTTTTTTAAGTTTAAGAGAAGATCTCCCTCGATTATACAGGATATCTCTGGCCTCGAAATTTCACTCTTCCTGCCTCAGCCTCCCAAGTCACTGGAATTAGAGAAATGTGCCAGCACACCTGTTTACTGTAAACATTTTCATGCAGGTTTATATGGACATAACTTTTTAAATCATTTATGTAAATTCCAAAGATCATATGGCAAGACCATGTTTAGCTTTATGAGGATCATCAAGAATGTCTTCAAAAGTAGCCATGCTATTTTCATTTCCACTAGAATTAATGAGCTCCTGTTACTTCTCATCCTGACCAGTACCTGTTTTCAGTGGTTGGAATTTTAACTCTTCTTGCCAATGTGTGGTGGTACTCCTTTGTTTTAATTTGCAGTATCCTAATGAGATTGATTCAGGTTTGACTGGTGTCCATCCTTGAACCAATCTCTGCAGTGAAAGGGATGGGATATGTTGGTTAGTCAGATTTGCATTCATGTCCTTTTCTCAGGCAGGGACCACAAGGATAGACAATCATTTGCAGGTACCAAATTCACAAATGAAACTTTGTGTGAGATTATGTAAGAAGAAGAATTGGATGACAAGAGGATAAACACATCAGATATCCACAAAAATGTAAACAAACCTCCTGATTAATAATATTGGGAGAGATGCTTATATTTTAATCATTCTCAAGTTAAAAGTATATATATATATATTCCAAGGGTCAAGGAAAGAGTTGGTGTATATATGAAGCAAAGGCTGCAATAAGTAGCAATGGGAATATGGGGCTCAATTTATGCAACTTGAAGAAATGTAGAATAAAATATATTTCTTTTCAATATTAATTCTTTATTTTCCATATTGATTCATGAGTTTGTTTAGCTTTTTTCTGTGTGAAATATATCACACAGCAGAGATGAAATAGATAATCCACTAGAGGTCTTTTACAATTTAAATTAAGCTATTATTCAATGTAATTACTAGTCTGAATGTTTTAAAGTTTCTCTAAATAAGAACTATGGAGGTTGTTTATTCTACAAGATGGTTCATTGCACAATTATGAATAATCACCAGTGAGTCTGTGAGTTGATGATCATAGCGTATGTTTTAGTTGAGAACATGTTTTTGGCAATGAATATACAATGCCCATTAATTCAATCAAAGAGCTTTTACATGCATTGATTCAATAAATGTGCTTTGAAAATGAATATATTGGCTAAGTAATAGGTTGCTACTTAAAATGCAATTGATGGGTTTAAATCTTGCAGTAGGGGAGGGTAAGTCTGTGTCAAATGCTTATAACTATTGCCACAAGTTAGTGATGTGACTTGGGCAGTGAAGAAGGAAATTAATGTAAACATTTTGCAGTTTTATAATGATATGTGTCCAATGATTGATTTAGTCTGAGATTCATCATTAGCAAAGTTTAGGCCATATGGCAGCTGACATTTATAAATGTGCTTTATCAGTCAGCCCTATCCACTGAGGACAATTTAAAGACTCAACACTTGAAGTTTCTTGCAGTATTCCAAAGATTTTATTCAGTAATAAATCATATTGCAATAATTCTGTGAAGAATCTTTATAAAATTGTAGAATAATTGCATTGAAAAGAATTTAAACTGAAGATAGACTCTATTTATTCCATACAGGGACCTATGTTTATTTCATCCAAAGTTCTGTATAACATCAGAAGCTTGTGTTTTCAAGAAATGCCCTTGGAAATCAGAAAGAATGATTTGCATAGGGGACATTGGTTTTACACACTATGTTAAAAAAAAAAATAACCTAAGCATACAAATTCCATCCATTTCTGTCTTTGTTTTTTAATTTATTGAAATTATAGGATTTGGAAAGGAAAGTTACCTCTTTAGCTACCCATCCCCTACAGTTTGTCACATATGGGCTGACTCAGCAACATCTTTTTATTTGAAAGGACATAAGCTAGTTTTGCTTCTATAATCAAAAATATAAGACAAAGACCATCCGTCCTGACTGTGAGTTGGAGAACTTAGTTAATTTAACTCCTAACTCATATCATGGGGTCAAATTAGACCCCCAGGTAGGTGCTGGACATGGAGCACAGAAGCACTTTCCTGAACGAAGGTATGGGCATCGTGGGGGTCATATATGACCCCAGAATCACAGTATCAGTTAAGAATTAAGTTCATTCTCATTCCCTCGGGTAAATTAGGATATCATTTAATTGTGACTTAAGCTGTCATTTAACTGCCAGCTTCTAATAATGTCATGAGCTAAGTGCATTGTGGTTTTCATTTTACTGTAGTAATGTCATCATCCACGTTTCATGCCCGTGGTGCCTTAAAATAGCCAAGGGGCACATTGCCGAAGAGCATCAAACCCAACATGGTGCCGTATTTTGGTCCAAAATTGTTGTTGCTTCTAAATTTACAGGAGAGATAAAAGTATAATCTGGATTGGAATGAATGATTTTAAAGATGAGACTTATCAAATATATAGTAAAACTACCAGAATACTGGTAGTTAATTCGGATCACTGTGTTTTATTGTAGGTGGAACACTTGATTGAGGGTAAGAATGCATGGCTTAGTTATTGATATTTGTAAACTCAATCATTCTGGTCTCTGTTTCATTGGCTGCAAAACCAAGAGGGCAAAGTGGAGGTTGAAGTCATCAAAAAGACAGCTTCTACAGCCACTGACTTTCAAAACACAATTAAGCTGTTTTAGTGGCCTGTTCCTTCACTTCTTCTTGGTATCTGAAATAGTTGTCAGTTCTCTACCCAGCTGTCTTCACTCCATTTTGGGTGATGCTACTCCTGGCTTTTGATTCTCTGTCCAAAATAAGATTAAAATTTCTTTTGGGGTGCTTTATTCTGGAAGAGTCCAGCTGTCAAGAAGACAAACAATTATGAAAAGACATAAGCAGATATCATCCCTAAAATTTTTAAGATCTCAATCACAATGTTTCTGGAAAAGAGTAACTTGCCACTGGTATTTGCCCAAATTCATTTATTCAGTTTGATCCAGAAGAGAGGGAAGTTACTATTTCAGGTGCAAATATAGGACTCAATATTTCATTTATTCAGAAGGGGGCACACTTGTGCTTTTAATAGCAGATGTATTCAGATTTGCTAGCATATGAAATTTATACAAGAACTTATAGTTGATGCCAGAATGATTTCTTATTATGACGGCATCTTAAAATGCATACATGTAACAATTTAATACTTCTTAAAAGTGGAGAAAGACACAAGCTAACATGCAGATTTCTTTTTGGAGAAGGGTTTCTTTAAAGAAAAAAAATCTGAAAGTCCAGAGTCTTATTAAGTTGAAAAGTTTGTAATTTATTCTGAAAAATATCCAAAGCAAATAGCTCTGTTGTTCATAAAGACTTCTGTGACCATGAAAATCACGTTTTTGACATTCTCTGATAAATTTTCATGTAGTGTCTGATTTTGTCAACCTGACAGCCTTAAAGACATTTTCCCCACTGGTGCTCATTACCAATGTGTCATGGGTTGTGTGCCAAGATGATGCTGACCCACTTGGAAGAAGACTGAGGCACTGAGGGCCTCCCAGTGGGTTTAACTGTCCTGAGTCATAATCATCTTCCTCACAAATACAAGATTCGCCTTGGCATGATGTTTGCCTCATATTAGGAATTTATTCTAAAGCTTTGAAAAATTGTGGTTACCCATCCCACCATGATTTTGACCTCAGTGTTGGCACACCCTACCCATTTCAGGTGTTTGATCAAGAATGATAAAACCCAAGAAGTTTAAATCACGTAGCTAAATCTGTGATACATACAGAAAGCACAAGAAGATAAAATACAAATAAAATTAGTATTGAGGTTTTTGTTAATACTTGTTTTGTTCATAATCTATATAAATATAAGTATGTGTGTAAATGACAAAGAAGTGTATCTTTGATATATAAATTCTTTTATAAATAATGAAGAACATTTAAAATAATCTAAGAGAAAAGTGTGCAAAAGTAATAGATAGTGATTAGGCAGCTTACAATAAAAAGGAAGACAGAAAATCATCTGTCATTGTATATTCAGTGCTTATAGATGAACAGAGTTAATCTTTAGTGTAATCTATAAAAATACATGTTAAATGAGCTTGAATGTTTGACCCATATGAACAACTGTCATTAACTTAAGCCCTACCAATGTACCCTTACTCTCTCTTTGCTTTCCAGTGGCTGGTATTTATCACCTTCCTCCTTCCTTTAACATATTCAGATTATTCTCCTCTCCAAGCTTTGTTCCCCTAGGATTGATAGTGTTGATGCAGATATAAATTGGTACAATAATTATGGATGATAACCGGGTAGTACGTATCACCAATTTCAGTATGTGTGCCCTTTGACTAACAACTCAACACCTTTCTTGAAGAAGTAATGTGACAAAGATAACTGTACAAATATATTTATTGTCATGATACTTAAAGTAGTGAGGCGTTGATAGCCATAACAATGTTAGTCAAAGAGAATTAGTTGGCTGGGCACCAGGAGACATGCTTATAATCCCAGCTACACAGGAGGCTGAGGCAGGAAGATTGAGAGTTTGAAGCCAAAGGTAGCCTGAGTAACTTAGTGAGACCCTGTCTCAAAATAAAAAAGGAAGAAAAGGAGTTGAGAGTGCAGCTCAGTAGCGGACTACTTCCCTAGCACACACGCAGGGACCCGAGTTCAATCCCCAGTACTGCTAAAAAATGAATAAATAAATGAGAAAAAGATAGATAATTAGTTAAATAAGTCATGGTAAAGTCATTCAAATGAATACTTTAACTATTAATGCCATAAAAATCTACATATATTTACTGAAAAGTCTAAATATATTACTAAATTGAAAAAATTTAAGTTAATATGTTGTGGAGTGATTCTAATTATATGAGGGCATAGTATGTAATTATGTAGTTGTAAAATAAATACCTGATTAATATCCTCCAAAATATTTCTAATAGTGATTTTCTTATCACTCTAGGCTTACATGTGTCCTTAATAATCTATTTGTTGTTGTTGTTGTTAGGTGCTGTCGAGTCGGTATCCGACTCATAGCGACCCTCTGTACAACAGGGGAAACACTATTGTCAGTGCTTCTCTGCTGTTCATAGGGTTTTCAATGGCAGATTGATTTTTGGGAGGGGGTTGCCAGGTCCTTCTCCTGAGCCTACAGCTTCTGGTGTTCCCAGGCGGTCTCCCATCCAGGTACTAACCAGGCCCGACCCTGCTTAGCTTCTGAGATCTGACGGGATCAGATGCCACAGGGCTATGGCTGCAGGCCCTAATAATCTATTTAGAGTACCTAATAATTTAAGATTATGTCCTTAATTTATGTTTAGAGAACCCAACAGAATTATTGTTAAAACACAACTAGCCTTGAAATTAAATTGCTTCAAGTTTCATGAACAACAAAACAGACCAGAAAGATCAAGCTGTGGGGAAAGAAGAAGTTAGTGAAATAGCATAAGGGAGAAGAAGGGACAGCGTAAGAATTCAAGGTCATAGATTCTAGACCTTTCCTCTTTTACCATATAGTCCTCAGTTTCTTCTAAAATTCTTTACCATGAGAAAGTTGGACCACATGAATTGTAGATTCCCTTCCTGTTCTGACTGTGGATGATTCTATTTATAGAAACTAGGTTTTATAGCTTTACTATCCGTAATGTGGTACTTAGTCTGTGCACACTGAGCATTAATATTACACAGCCATAAATATAAGATATGCATCTCAGTCTTTTAAATTTCTGTATTAAATCATGATAGATTTCATGAATTTTCTAATTTTCCTCACAGAGTCATTGGGAACAGTGTCAACTAACATTAAGGAGAGTCAGAACATTTCCCCATAGGTGGCATGATACATAGACTCTTCCAGGGTGGTTTTGGGGGCGTTTTTCCATTAACTGGCAAATAAATGGACATCTTAAGGTTGAAACAATTGTTCCATGTATGATCTAGATCAGCCAGATTTTGGCAATCAGCCTGCTTTGTCTTTTCCAGCAAGGCGATGATCTTCTTGAGAAGATGACTGCCATGAGCACCAGTGTATCTCTTACTCTCAGCCTTCAGTTCTTGGCACCCTGTGGAAGAAGTAAATGACTGTCTGTCGAATGAACAAATAAGTGGAAGATTGAATGAGTGAGTGATTCACTGGATGCATGATCAGATGGATATGTGGATAAGAGGATGCATGGATTTGTTCCTCAATTAATCTATCTAGTCACCATGCACAACATTAATTCCTTGCAGAAGCAAAGTAAGCTACTTGCTGCTCCTTAGCTTCAGCTTCTTCAATATGGAGGAGTTGGACCCTATATATCCTAAGTTGCCTTTCAGTCCAAAGGTGACCAATTCTGAGCATGTATGTATGAGACACTTTTAGGATCTGTTTTTTCTTCTCTCATGCCTTACGACAAGTCAGTAGCCACTTCTTATCTTTATGTTGGATCTGAATATTTCCCACCACCATCACCATTCCTTACCATCATCTTTCACCTGAACCTCAGCAGTTCACCTAACTGGTTTCTCAGCATTGCTACATTTGCCCCCATGGAGCCCATTGTTCATACAAAGTGCACAGTGTGGCAAGTTTTAGAAAACAGTGTAGACCATGTGACTCCTGTATTCAAAAACCTTCCAACCACAGCTCATACCCATTGAATAAACTCCAGTTTTCTTTAACCTTGCCTATAAGGGTCTGTAGGATCTGGTTCCAGTCTTCCTCCATCTTCTGGTATCGTTCTTTCCATTGCCTATCATAAATGTTTCTGACCTTAGGACATAGCATGCTATCTCCCAACGTGGAGTTTTACAGTTGCTCTTTCTCCTGTCTGGAAGATACTTTTCCTAGACCTATATATATATACCTTCTCCTTATCAACATTCACAACAGTTGGCATATGCTCAGAAGGTCTTTCCTGATCATCCTAACAGCAGGATCTCCAGGACATCCGCATTCCCTTTCTACCCCATTGCCCTGTTTTATATTCTTCACAACGGCACTCTCCTCTCTCTATTATAATTCTTTTTATATGTTTTTCTAGTTTATGGCCTTTCTCCACTCCCACTTATATATAAGCTTTCTAAGGATAGGGACATATCCTTATTGTGAAGAAGAGTGATAGACACTAGGTGATAGACACATACTAGGGCCTAACAATAATTTGTTGCACATTAACAAGTATTTTCCCTCCAAACTGAACCAGCCTCAAATAAGAGTTTTAGACCTGTGCAGTAACTCATATCCATCTCTATGGATTTGTGTAATACCATAACGAACTGCCGTGGGGTGTGATAATATTGGCCTCACAGGGACATTGTAAGGATTAAGTGAGGTTATTTATATTAAGGGTAACTTGCTAGGCAATAGCAACAACAAACAAACAAACAAACAAAACTGTTTTGTGTTTACCATCATGATCCTGATTCAACAGATGAGGAACCTGGTTCCAGTGCCGTCCTATAGCTACCCAAGATTACAGCATTGAGTTCTGTGTTCACTTAAGAGAGCATCACATTTTCCTCCTTCTGACCGACATTCTGTACTATGACATCGCAAGGACCACAAGGATGTCTTCTGGAAGTTAGGAAGGAGGGAGAATCCACTCTAATAAGGGAGTCAGTAAAAATAGCCAACAGGAACATAGGAATAAGAAATTCAGGGAAGAATTTAGCCTACTGGCCCAGGTGTTGAGGGAATAAACTACATGTGATGTTTAATGTGAAACTATAGAAAAGTTAATAGGTTTGTGAACAAACATCCCAGACTCTCAGCTCAGGGTATGATTTCCCAATTCAAAAAATTTTTCTACCCTGAGGGTAACAATTTTTACTCAACTTTTGTCCAAAGAAATAGCCAGTATTTTCTTTTTTTCTCTCCTATTTCCTTAATAATAAAGTGTTCAGAATTATTTGGTAGAATGATATTCCCCTATTTGATGTTATGACACTTTCTTATCATCTGGAGCCGTTGGGGCTAACCAGAGCAGTGTAATATATTGACTTTCATCCCATATTTTTAGGTAGTTCACGTGACCAACTATTTAAAAGAATGCAACATCAAAGTAGTATAATTTGTACTATTTCATTTTTAGATTTAATATTTGCTTAACACACATAATGAGTCACACATTGCTGTAACAAGAAGAAAGTTAAAAATCCCAAGGAATAAACTTCAAACAGACCTAAGGACCAGAGGTGCTTATGATTTGTTGAGATCTTGGTACCTACTCAACAAATGGGATAATAATTATGGGTTTCTTCATGCTGGACCACCAAATCTGAGTCATATAATGTTTACTTGACTGATTTGGCTACATGGAAACATTCTGATATGACTGAGAGTACACAAAATAGTTTTGCATATAGTAATACATTTTTGAAAGTGAAAATTAGAAGGAGACATTTGCGTTTGTAGCATTCTTAGAGCAGAATGCAATTTTAGAGCCAGAAGCATGTATTCCTTGGAAATGACAGGGGTTCAGAGAAACACTGTGACTCACCTAAAGTCACACAGATCCAGAATCGATGATCCTAGCCACATATACTTCCTTTAGAATTGTCCTACTGTATTGTTTTGTTTTTACTTCCTAGTTCAACTGCCATAGTGCTAGTCATAATGAAGTTAACAAGTTATTCTAGACATCATGAAGCACCTACTGGATGAAGCATGTGTACAGAACTTTAGAAAATAATCTCACTTTATTCCCACAATGACAAAGAAGGTAATCATAGGCATTATCCACATTTGAAAGATAAGGCCATTTCTATTCATAGAGACTTATTACTCAAGTTTCTGTGACTAGGTATTCGGGGACCTGTGACGGGAATCACATCTATGTCTCAAGAACTTGAAATCTTAGTCTTTTTATCGTACTGACTTCTGACATGGTAAACAAGTTCCTCTGTCCTAGAATCACAATTTGAGTCTCTGCATTTTGTGCTTCCTCAGAATTTAACTTCTTACTCGAGTAATAGATTCAAAAGGTGCCTACCATTCTCCACCCCTCTCTTTGCTTTTTGTAGCATAACCCTGTGATTTCTCCCATCAAGAGGTAGGATCCCTTTGTTGACTTTCATATCTGGAGTAGTCTTGTGACTTGCTAACATAATAATGCAAGAAAATCAAGATTGTACAGTTACTCACCTAGGTCATGCCACAACATAAATAAGCACGGATGGGCTTAGTGGAGGAGGACCGGATGTGTGGCCCAGCCACACCCCCAGCTGACAACCTGTCAGCCCTGGAAATTAAGCCACCCTGCTAGCATGTCATTGACTTCAGACATTTAAAAAAGCCAATCAAAAGTACCACCCAGATGAGCTCAGCCCAAAGTGTTGGCCCAGAACAATATAAGCTACATAGTTGGATGTAGATTAGGGGTAACAATAGAGAATGGATACAGCTAATATTATCATTTTTATTTTAAGGAAGAGGCAATTGAGACTCAAAGACATGATCATACTTGCTTTAATTAAGGTCACACAACTAAGAGGTGAGGAATTCATTTATCAGACTCTTGTTATTGTTGTTGTTGTTGTTGTTGTTGTTAGGTGCCCTCATAGGGTTTTCAATGGCTGACTGTTTCAGGATTTCCTTGGGAGTGGATTGCCAGGTCCTTCTCCCATTTTTGCGGTGCTGGGAATTGAACTCGGGGCCTCAGAGACTGCAGAGTGATGCTCTACCCACTGAGCTAAGTCCCAGCCCTTGTTGTTATTAGGAAGCCAAAAATTATTTTTGCAACTTTATCATCAGTTTGCATACCCAAGTGGATATATCAATGTAATTGTAAGTTCTGTAGCTCTGATTCACCATGATGTTGTAATGAATCCCCACCTTTATCAACTTCTGAGGGAGCCATGTAGACACGAATTTGTCATCTGCATGCCCACTAAGATGTTGATGTTGTTGTTGTTAGGTGCTGTCTAGTCAAGTCCGACTCATAACAACCCTATGTACAGCAGATCAAAACACTCCCCAATTCTGTGCCAGGCACATAATCTTATTTATATTTCAGCCCATTGTTGCAGACACCATGTCAATCCATTTGATGGAGGGTTTTCCTTTTTTTCATTGACCTGCCACTCTCCAAAACATGATGTCCTTCTCCAGGGATTGATCTCTCCTAAATACATGTCCAAAATATGTAAGACGTGTTCTGGCCATTCTTGATTCCAAGGAGCACTCTGGTTGCACTTTTAGGACAGATCTGTTGGTTCTTTTGGCAGTCCATGATATGTTCAATAGATGTCTCCAGCACCATAATGTGGCGTCCAATCCCATCAGATCTCTGAAGCTAAGCAGGGTCAGGTCTGCTTAGCTTGGAGACCGCCTGGTCTTGAGAGAAGGACCCGGCAACCCACTCCCAAAAATCAATCTGCTCTTGAAAACCCTATGAATAGCAGAGAGACCCACTAAGAGAGGAGGGATGAAATAGGTAGCTGGGCTGTGCATATTTGATTTTATGCATATCCAGACCAAGCTTCTGGTTAAAGAATTCAAATGTAGACTCCTAAGAGAATTTCTTTCTGTACTTTAAGTACAAAAGTTCAAAGGGGCCTAGTTCCATTTTAAAATCTCCCATGCAAAAATACAAGAGTGCCTTGAAATTGTAAGTGATGAGGTCACTCCATCTACAGTAAACCCACAAGGTAAAAAGCATAGGCTTTAGAAGAGGGAAATGCATTTTCAGGAAAAGAAATCTTCATGACAGCTTCTTAAATGCCATTCATTCAAAGAAGGTAAATCAACAGGAATAAAAGACCTTGAACAAAGTCTTTTTCACCTCTATTTAAATAAGAATTTTATTCAATTTGTGTTGCTATTAAAACTGCTTAAAATTTATCGTGGTACGTCCCATAGCCAAATAGGTGAAACTAATTTTTATATGATATATTATGGTTTATACTGAGGTATTTCTGAGAATATTCACACCTTCTGTCTAATACTTGGGAGAAGGACATGGCAATCCACTCCCAAAGCAATCCCAAAACAAACAGCCAATGAAAATCCTGTGAGGATCACTGAGTTGGATCGGACTTGACAGCACCAAACAATAACAATCTAATACTTTCTGCTAGAGTAGTGATGTTTCTACTTAATCAGTCATAAAGAAATATTATATTAAAACAATATCCATGTTTTCATCCAAAAATCTAGTACATAATTTCCCAGTCTTGATCATAGTTTACTTATATGGAAGCTTAAAATGTAAGACAGGAACAGTTTTTTTTTTCAGTTTGTGGATTACAAAAGATATCATTTCACTGTTGAATAATATATAATAATATAATATAATATATGTTGTTGTTGTTATGTGCCTTCGAGTCATGTTCAACTCACAGTGGCCCTCATAGGGTTTTCAGTGGCTGATTGTTTCGGGATTACCTTGGGAGTGGATTGCCACATCCTGCTCCCATTTTTGTGGTGCTGGGAATTGAACCCTGGCCTTCAGAGATTGTGTAGCAGTGCTCTACCAACTGAGCTAAATACCAGCCCCAATATAATATAATATAATATAATATAATATATGTTACTGTTACTGTTAGGTGCCGTCAAGTCGTGTCCAACTCATAGCAACCCTCAGGGTTTTCAATGGCAGATTGTTTTTCGGGATTGCCTTGGGAGTGGGTTGCCACATCCTTCTCCCATTTTTGGGGTGCTAGGAATCGAATTCAGGGCCTCAGAGACTATAGAACAGCACTCTACCAACTGAGCTAAATCCCAACATAATATATATGTGTATACACACACACACACACACACACACACACACACACACACACACACACATATGTAGTATCAGAAGAACCTGGCACCCCACTCCTCCAACAATCTCAAAGCAATCAGTCATCAAAAATACTGTTAATGGCAGAGAAGCACTGACATAATCTTGGCCATGGCATGGTGTTGGGGAGTGCTTCATTCTGTCATTTATAGGGTCTCTTTAAGTCGAACCTGACTCAACGGCACCTAACAACAGCAATTGTGTGTGTGTGTTTGTGTGCATGTGCTTCTCATGTGTCTCTCAGCTTGTCATGCTGTGGGGACTTGCATGTTGCTGTGATGCATGATACTGAAAGCTATGCCACCGGTATCTTACATACCAGCAGGGCCATCCATGCTGGACAGGTTTCAGCTGGGCTCCCAGACCAGGAGAGACTAGGGCAAGGGACCCAACAGCCCACTCCTGAAATAATCTTGCCATTGAAAATCCTATGAATAGCAGAGGAGCACTGTCAAATACAGTGCCAGTTAATGAGTCTCCAGGCTGAAACCATTTTAGAAAGGAGTGGGAAAGAGTTTCCTTCTCAAAGTAGAGTCAACCTTAATGCTGGGAATGGAGTAAAGCCCCTGGGACCTCCATTGGATGATGTGGCATGACGCAAAATGAGAAGAAACACAGTTGCTGCCAACAACAGCCTCAGACATAAAAATAATCATGTGTATGGCACAGTGTTGGGTACTGTTTTATTCTTCTGTACATAGAATCACTGTGAGTCAGATCCAACTCAATGGTACCTTACAGCAACATACATATGTATGTGCATGTATAGTATGTTATACATTACGTTTATATGCACCAATGTATGTTGTTGTTGTTAGGTGCCATTGAGTCGGTATCCGACTCATAGCGACCCTGCGTACAACAGGTGAAACACTATTGTCAGTGCTTCTCTGCTATTCATAGGGTTTTCAATGGCGGATTGATTTTTGGGAGTGGGTTGCCGGGTCCGGCTCCCAAGCCTGCAGTATCTGGTGCTCCCAGGCAGTCTCCCATCCAAGTACCAACCAGGCCCAACCCTGCTTAGCTTCTGAGATCTGATGGGATCGGATGCCACAGGGCTACGGCTGCAGGAGCACTAATGTAGATATACATATATAATTGTGTGTGTGTGTGTGTGTGTATTAAGGAAATTTATTGTATTGGCTTACACGATGGCAGCAGATTAGTTCCACGACTGCACCTGCAGAGACACTGGTAGCTATTCAGTCCAAGACCTGTAACCCAAATAATCTCTGCCTGATGCCAAGGTCTTCAAACTCCTTGAAAAGTCTGGTGAAAGCTGGGAAATACTGTAGTCTGATGCCCACGGGCAGTGGCAATTAGAGGCACACGCTCTGCCCTGGAGGAGTTTTGAACCTGTCTGTGCATGTGCTTTCTTCTCGTCTGCTCCTCATTTCCTTCTTGGAGGCAGCCCCTGGATCTGGCCGATCACCTTTGGAGTGTGTCTCTTCCCCTCAGGTGCTGCCAGGCCTGTCAGTCCTCTCAGGAAACATCTGCCCGGACGAGTATGGAGAGTCTAGTCAAATTGACAGTGAAACCTGACTGTCACTGATGCTGCTCGTGCCTTTATTAGGTGGGCAAAGTGCTCAGGTGGCCTCCTGGAGAAGTGATTTTCAATCTTTCTTTCTTAATCCCATTTTGCTGCGTCCGCCAATGGTAGGGCATCAGTTACCACTGGCGGATCCTGAGAAGCGCAGAGTCTCAGGAAGTGTGTGCAATGAGGCTCAGACCCAGACTCTCAGGAGGCTCTGTTGCTCTGTCCAGAAAAGACAGGATCAAAATGGCCTAAGTCTGTTTATTTCTTCAGCTATTCAACAGTTCAGAGAAGTTGCAGTCTCCTTCCCAACCCATCCCAACAGACATTTCCTTTTTTTCTTTTTGATGGCTGAATTTTACCTTGAATGAGCCAAAAGTTACTTTGGAATTTTATCCATGTAGAATAAATGCATAGACTTTCTTATCACTCCTCCCCCTATACACACATATATACACCTCTCAACAATGTAGCAGAATATTTATTTGGGATTTATTCTTTAATGGCAGTCATTAAGTTGTCTATTTCAATTGATTGTTTTGTTTGTTTGTTTGTTTTGTTTTTTGTTTTTAATAACTTTAAAAGGAACATGGTCCCCAGAGCAGACAGCATTCCTCTAAAATGGGATTCAGGTGTTGAGAGGGAAGAACTGTCTAATAAAATATTTGGAACAGCCCAGTATAGAGTTCAGATACACAGTTCTCTCAAAGAAATAAGAAAGCCTGTCTTGGCCAAATGTGATCCTCCCCATCCGGATTTTCATCTTGCCTCCTGCGGGAGACATTGATTCTCTCCAGTATCGAATAGTTTTGCTAGGGAGATGTGTAAATTAAAGTAGCAACAATCGTGTTAACATGTATGGTAGGCAACAGAATCGTTTGCATGGATGCAGAGAGTGTTACAAGTTGTATTTTCAACTTGAGTCCACATATGGAAAATAATTCCACTGTTCGCTTCAGTGTCACAAGTTTTTAAGGCCTTCTAGTCTTATCTATTTTTCAGCTGTAAATAAATTCTGGTATATGAAAAGAACATCTAAATGATCCTTCATGTCAGAGGCTGGAACTAGTTTGATGCACCAGCAAAACGAGCCTTCAGTTCACAAGCTTGATTATAGGTTGCCAAATCCACCCATAATTTAACCTGTAATTCTTAAACTAATGGAACCCAGTTTGCAGATGAGTTTGTCTCATGTGGTTAAATAAAATATCTGCAAGCATGCATTTAAGTATCTTGGGATTCTACATAAAAATCTTTATCTGGGGGTGTAGCTCTGTGCTTATCATGTGCAAGGCCATGGGTTCAATCCCTAGTTCTACACACACACACACACACACACACACACACACACACACACACACACCTTCATTTGAGCTGCCTAAGGATAAATCAAAGGTTTTGAAATGCTTTCTTAGCCTTGGGCAGGATGATAGAAAGATAACAGACACACTCTACTATTTGCTCAAGTCCTCCTAGACACCCTCAGTTTTTGCTTAATACCACTGGATATTTAATGGACTAAACAATTTTAATTCTTTTTGCTGTAGAAAACTGAACCTAAATTTGTAAAGGCCTTTACACTTCAATCTAAGTGAAAAAAGTATTCCCTTTAAAAGGAATTTTAAGGATAGGCTAAGCTGTATGGAAAACAGTTATTTAATTTCCTGTGGTACCATAGAAATGATGTGACTGAAAATATGGCATTGGTCAGGTGCCCCTTCATCTTCAATGTGACATCTTTACTTTTCAACACTTTTAAAGAGGTCTTTTGCAACAGCTTTTCCCAAAGTAATGCATCTTTTGATTTCTTGACTATTGCTTTCATGGGTAGAACCAAATAAAAACAAACTCTGGGACAACCTCAGTCTTGTCTCCATTTATCATGAAGTTGCTTACTGACCATGGCATTTTCAGTTGCATCATATGCTTATGTAAGCTGGACAGTAAATAGGGAAGACCAGAAAAGAATTGATGCTTTTGAATTATGGTGCTAGAGACAAATATTGAATATATTATGAATTGAATATATTGAATATATTGAATTGAAATATTGAATATATTATTGAATATATTGAATATATTATGGCTTGCCAAAGGAACCAACAGATCTGTCCTAGAAGAAATACAACCAGAGTGCTCCTTGGAAGCAAGGATAGCTAGACTGTGTCTTCTGTGTTTTGGACATGTAGTCAGGAGGGATCACTCCCTACATAAGGATATCAGGTTTGGGAGAGTGGCAGGTCAGTGAAAAGAAAGGCTCTCTACTACATGAATTGCCTCAGTGGCTGCAGCAATGGGCTCAAACATAAGATAGTGTGCATGGCGCAGTGTCAAGGGAGTATTTCATTCTTGTGGGGTCCCTGTTCGGGTGCCACCTCTATGTGGGGTCCGTTCCTCCCAGTCCAGCCCAGATGTTTGGACAGGCAGTGCCGCCAGGCACACAGATACTAAACACAATTCACTTGGGACCCTCAGGTGAGGGGTGCAAATTCCTGCGGCCCTCCTGATGCTGGCGGAGATAGGAGAAAGGAAAAGCCTCAGGCACCTTTGCCTTGAGGGGATAGACACAGCTCTTTATTTCTCTGCCCTTTATCAGGGTGGAGAGAAAACCCAAAGTGTACAGCCTTAAGTGCTAGCAGCTCTTATACAGCCTCAAAGGCAGATACTTCCACGTTGGTGGTCTTGGCAGAGTGCGAGTTCTTTCCTTGTTGATGGTCGCAGTGGGAGAGCATTCTTTTCCTCATTGAAGGTCCCTACGAGAGAGCAGAAAGAGCTGTTTCCTCATAGGTGGTCAGGGCAAAAAAGGGTCAAGCTGCCGCAGTGCAGCTCCTTATATAGTTCACCCACGGAATGGCCTGAGCCAATCAACTTTGAGTCCAATTGTCCAATCAGGTTCAGGGGATTTGTAAAGGGTTTTATACAAATATCCAACCAAGTTACTTTCATTTTCCCTAGATTTCTAATTTACAAACCATATCTTCAAAAGCTGTTTTCCCAGTTTTGGGGTTTTTGCCAATTTCCTCCCAATTTCTCCTTTACACATTCTGTTGTGCATAGGGTTGCTATGAGTTGGACCTGACATAATGGTACCTAACAACAACAACAACAACAACATAGAAATGATAATAGCTAATAAATATTAAATATTCTATGACAATTGCTCTAGTTTACATAGCATGTTATCTCATGTAATTATCACAAGAGGCCATAAAATATATGCTAAATGCTATTAGTTTAGTAACAAACCAACTCTGATACTTAGGTTATGTGCACTGCCCATGGTCACAAAGTTTATAAGGAGCTGAATAGGAAAATCTTTCTTCTGAAACTCACATTATTCACCACGTACTCTTACACTCATCCTGGCATTAAATTCTCAACTACTTTTAAAGTACCTTAAATGTTTTTAAAGTACCTTAAATGTTTAAATATTTTGTATATATAGATACTTAGAAACGTAATGCTATGTGAAACATTTATTTGTATATATAAACATTTGTCCTCATACTTCATAAAATGCTCCATGTGTTCTTTGCTCCCCCTCCCCCTTTTAGGTCATAGAGAGTCCTTTTTATTTATTTATTTTTTTATGAATGACCCATCTATGGGGACAGGGTTGGGTAGCATTTGCCTCCATATTTTCCTTTTTTTTTTTTTTTTTTTTTTGCTACTGTAAATGAATTATGTATGTGTCCTGAAGTAATTAGCAAAGACGTTGTTGTTCAGCTGAATTTTAAACTAATTAATCTGACCCAATTCCTGTCAAAAATAATTAGGATAAAATATGTCCTCCCTAAGCAACTCTTTCAAGCCAAGATGCTAAAGCACAGTATCTCCTGTGTATGTGCTATTCTAAAACTGAGAGGATCATTTATTTAATAGTTTTAGAGAAAATGCTAAAATGCTGCCTTGTGAATTGCTGCCTGAGCAGCATCACCTCTTCAGCTGCTGTATCTGAATAAAGATAAGAAGCTGAACTAAGGAAGGGGCTCTGATGTAAGGGACAAGTCAGACCCCTTAACATACTAGGAATTGCAACGAAAACTTAAAAACCAGGCCCTTCTTTTCCAGAAGGCTTTTGGATGAAGACACATGCCCTGTTTCTCAGCTTGCTCATCTTTCTGCTATAAAATCATTTAAACAATCTTCTGGTTCTCATCCCCACCTGCTCAAGATGGTCTCTTAAGAACAGCCTTAGTGATAGAGTAGATTGAGGAAATGTCTCGTGTAATAATCAAGTCATAAGCTATTTGTTTCTAGAAAGATAATTGAGGAAAAGGAATTGAGCACATTGAACTCATAGATGGCATTTGTCAACAGTTGTGATGATCTGGAATTGCAAGGACCATGAAGGTTTGAACAGGATGGTGTCTGCTCTCAATGGTCGTCCAGAGCCTTAGCCACTGCTCTGTCACTCTGCAGCCCCCTCCTCTGTGTGCCCTCTGACCTTGTTCTCTGACACATTGAGGAGCTCTTGGGATATGAGAGAACTGTAGAGCATATATCACATCCTGAGCAGTTCAGAGTTAATAATTTCCTTATTAAACCTATGAACCCTTCATGGTGTTGAATCCTCCCTCCCCCACCCCTTGCAAGTTAGTTTCTAGGCAACCAATAAGCACTGAGTTACATTAAGCTCTTTATTTCAAGGCTGTGGTTCAGGATTTTGCTGCATATTTGTTGGCTCATTTATATAGAGTCTGAATCATAAAATTCATTAATTCTGTTTAATCTTCAGTACTTCATTGATTTGGTTCTAAACCACATTACCTGTCCCTGGTTTTCATGTTTAAATCACCCCAGTGCTGGAATGCTGTTTTATACGTAGATTATGCCAAGGTTCTGTGAGTTCTAATTTGGAATCACGGAAGTTGGATTTCTGCCATTTCCAGTTGTTGGTGAACATTCGTCACTTTGAGGTAGTCTATTAGGAAATTAAAATTTTTGAGATTTCCTTTGTTGAATAGCTACCATGTCAATTGCTGACTTTTTGTAATAAAGTGCAGAGACGTACAGTTCGGGAATAGTCTGAAAAGGCAATAAGCCTTTTTCTGCTGCTTATTTTAACAAATTAAGATTTTGATGTGAAGCAGATGATCTTAGAAATATTCCTTTGTTCATCTGCATTAAGGTATCAGACTTGCTATTTCAAATTTCACCCAGGACTGTGAGAATGAAGATTAATCGTTCAGCAAAACTGTTCTGAATGTTGAGTGTTTTAAAACACTCTCTCAAAAGCTCTGTGCAAACATTTTTTTTCTCTCTCTTTTGTGTATGTGCTTTTTTGTGAGAGTGGGGGAGAAATATTTGAGATTATATAAGGGGTTTTGGTAAGTCTGTCTAAGAATACCATATGTTTAGTTTCACAGCTGCACAGCTGAGGGAAAAACACATAAATATTTGTTTACTCTCTAGTTTCTTAAAAAACAAAGTGATAACCTCCCTTGACCCACTCTAAAAGGATGGCTTGGAAAGAAGTAAAATCTTTTCAAAACTCAAACTCTAGTCTAATCTCTTGTCCTTTACCTGCTTACAGTCAAGCTGGTGGGAGGCGGCAGTGTATAAGACTGTATAAATAAATAAACTGAATAGCATTAAAAGAGCACACGAGAAAAAGCCCCAGTTATCCACCAGTCTCATGCTATTCTCTTGACCTGAAACGTTCTTGTTTTGAAGGCTTGCATGCTTGGCTCATTTCTTCTCATGATGCAGTCAAGTTGGACGTCTCCCCTGACCAGCCTACATCCCACCTGCCATTACTTTCCCTCTATATTTACTGGTAGAGAATATACCGCTGTCAGTAGTTACACTGTTTGTGTTTTATTCTTTTTAATTTTTTCTCTTCTTGCCTTCCTGACATGTAAGCACCAAGAGTCACATGTCTTATTTTGAGCAAGCTGTCTCCAGTGTCTGAAAAAAATACCTGGTTTATAATAGTTGCTCAATAAATGTGTAATGAAAATGGAAGAAATGAAGGAAGGGGAAAGGAGGATGGAAAAGATATTCGTATAGGCCTAGGAGTAAAGAGACTTCTACACCATAGAAAAATTTGTGCATAGTTGTGTATGACAGGTGTAAATGAGAGATTTGTGCACTTGGATCTTATAAGGAGATTGTAAGTGATCCAAAATCCACTGCACCACTAAAGGCTAGAAGCAAGAAACAAGCTCAATATTTCCACACAGCGATGCACACTGAAAGCAACCAAGGAAACTAAAGGCCCAGGAGAGCGTGTGACTATCATTCCAATTTTCTGTATAGTTCTGTGCCAAGCCACATATACATGAATTCATAACTGCCTGACTAATGTGCATCTCACAGAAAGAATCTGAGTCAAAAGTGACCCCAGGGTTACTAGCCATGGAAACAGAGGAGAGAGAGTGCAGTCATTAGATCCTGTTGTCAAAGAACAAAGGAGGGACTAAAAAAGAAGGAACACAGTAAGCAGAGCTTCAGTATTCTCTCACATTCATTTGGAGGAAACTGGATGACATCCAAAGTTTAATGTGAGCCAGACAACAGGGTAACCCTGGGAGAATGTGTCGTCCTGGCAGGCTCTGCAAAACAGCTTACGTCTATCACTATTATACAACAGATACAAAGGAGGATATTGACAAGGATCCATAAGGATGTTGTAGTCAGATAAGACTAGGAAGGGTCCCTAGGAAGTCACAGACCAATCAGGGTTATGACATTAGTATAAATTCTAGGAGTCCATCAAAGTGTTAGCAATGTAATAAATACGTGTGTGAGATACAATGAGAAGAGTGGCAAGTATTCCTATGGAACTGAGTAGATTGAGTAGGAATGCAATATTATACTTGTGGTTTTAGACAAGAGACATGGTTAAATAATCTGCCATGTCAGGTTGACATATATTAACCCTCTAATCAGTAAAAGTTCCTGCTCATTAAATCTGTTTCCTTCTCCCCAAAATGGGTAACTTTATCTCATCATGCTAATTGATAAGGGAAATGACTCATTTTACAAACAACTTGGCAGGAATATAAAATAAGAAAAGGGGGGCATGAACTGTGTCCTATAGATACCAAATTCCTCTCCTAAAGTCACTGGTGAGGAAATAGTAAAATAGAACAACCCAGGAAATGCGGGAAAATTATATAGGAGAGTAGTCAGTAGATTGTAGAGGGGGAAGAGATGAGCATTTCTGAGCACACACACAAAATGACTTTGATATGATGACTATGACACCTATCTGGAGCAGAAAAACTGGGACAGAGAGCCGCCTCTCACTCGTGAGAGCTCAAAGGAGGAGAGCTGCATGGAGTAATTTTGCTTGGCAATGAACTTAACCTCCCTCCTCTTTCCTCCATTAAAAAAAATTGCAAAATTAGGTGAAGTAGCAGAGCTGGATCATCTTCCTGCAGCTGACTCGGCATCGCACAGCGTTTGCATCTCCGGTTCCGAGCGTTATGACGTGTCAAGTGGGGTTCATTTTGCTACCTTGCAAAAGGACTTTCGCTTTCCTATTTCTTTTACCTTCCAGTTCACCTAATTTGGGGGTCATAGTTGGGTTAGCTTTGGGGACCAAAGAGACCCAAAACAGCAATAATGCTATCATACCCCCAGTCTGTGTTTGTGCTAAAACCTACCACCCTCTGTGAGCCCCCAGGGTGGTCCATTTTCCTGTTAGTCTCCAGGAACTAAAGTGTGACTCAGCTGGATCTCCTCAAAGTTCCAGAGCATAGGATCTGATTAAGGAAAGTAGCACAGGAAATCCTGAACCCTAAGGAAAGGAGAATCTTTCCCACCCCTAAAAGACCTGCTGTGTCGTGGCACAGTGGCACGTGCCTATAATCCAAACATCTCGGGAGGCAGAGGCAGGAGGATCGCCAGTTTGAGGCCAGTTAGTGACACACTGTCTCAAAATAAAATACCAAAAAGGGGGCCCAAGGGGGCCACTCAGTAGTGGAGTGCTTGCCCAGCATGTATGAAGTCCTAGGTTCAACCACACCCCAATCCCCCAGTGCTGCAAAAGAAATACAAAAAAGAAAAAAAAAAAAAAAAGAAAAAACTAAGTTTTTGTTATTTTCTCATCTAGAAATAAAGCAATACTGAATGAAAACTCTCAGTTCCTGCTTCACTTAGAGGTAGTCCAAGTCTAAGAATCATAGAATTTTTAAGCTGAAAGAGGCATTCTCGGCCATCTGCTTTCACCTCCTCATCTTCCTGACGAGGCTACCACACAACCCAGCAAAGAGGCGTGCCTTGCACAATGTATTCTTTTGTGCATCTATGCCATGAACATCTCTTGCTATATGCACCAACTCGGCAGGCTACAAGCACTGGATTAGGGATTCTAGGTAAAATAGTGTTGTATGCTGGCATAGGTGCCAAGTTGGTCAGGACTGCTAGTAGGGAACCCAGTCAAGTCTGTAAGGTCTCCTTTCATGCCTACTGTGTAGGTGGGCTTCCTTACAGTAATGATAGTCTCAGGGAAGTCAGACTTAGCTTGTTGTTAGGTGCAATCGAGTCAAGTCTGACTTACAGCGCCCCTACGTACAACAAAATGAAACAGTCATTGACACTGTGCCATGGCCAGCACTGTATCTGTGCTTCTCTGCTGTTCATAGGGTTTTCAATGGCTGATTATTATGGGATTGTTTCAGAAGCCGGCTGCCAGGTTCTTCTCCCATTTTTATGGTGCTAGAGCTTGAACCCAGGGCCCCAGAGAGCATAGAACAGCACTCCACCAACTCAGATAAACCCCAGCGGACTTAACTTAGGGCTCCGACAAGAATGCCCTAAAAGAACAAGGCATAAACTGACCTTTTGGACCTAGTTTTAGGAGTCAAACAGCATCAGCTCTCTCATAGTCTTAAAGCCACTCAAATCCATAGGAAAAGAATGTAGAACCTCATCTTTCTATAAGGTTAGTGTCAAAAGCACATTATGAGAACAGCATGTGAATGTGACCATCTTTGAAAAATACAACCTACCAAGAATGCCATTTCTGTCCTGCTCACCTGTCCAGCGTATACCTGATAAAATATTGCTCCTTAATAATACTTGCTCATTCAGTGAATAAATTTAGTGAATGAAAACAAATGAATAAATAATTATTATTACTCTTGTTCCTGCCTTTCCTGACTAGTGTCGATTTTTTGGTATCAAACTTGTCTCCATGATTGAAATTTTACTGCTCAGTCGGAGCATTTACTTTTGTCTGCGTACAGTTGGTATTGGAGTCCCAAACGCCCACGGGGACGAAGGAAATGACTACACAGGAAAGTTGGTCATGTCTTTGAGAGTAGTAATTTCAGTAAATGAGGTGGAATTTGATGGTAAAGATTTATCAAGTCATCAACAAATATTATAAGAGAGGAAAATAGTTCTAAAAAAGGAAAATAACTGATGATGAGCCAGTACAGTTGGCATGAAGGAAGTAATAGGATGAGAAGTGATCCGGCCACCTCTAGGGGAACAGTGGCCACAAAGAGCATCAGCAGAAGGATGTTTAATTAATGAACAGTAGCAGAAGAGGGTGCTCTAAAAGGATTAGAGACAGCAATTGAGGCTGTGCCCCCTGGGAGATCCTGGACGACTGAAGTGCTGCTGTGTTTGAGAAGATTAATCAAGGAGAATGTTGAGCATCGAATCATGAATTTAAAAGATGTAGCGTCTCTATTTCATGCTGTAGCAAACATCTACCTGTAAGTTCTGATTCATGTCAGATTATGGGGAAGGCCCCTGACAAAAAACACTCTTTTCACAAGCTATAGAAGCGTCTCATCCTTTGTCCATGGCAACCTGATGTATTATTTACCGTCAAGATTTTTCAGCTCTTACCTTTATTGTTATAAAACATACTCAGAGACAAAAATCATAACTTCAACTGTATAACTTAGGATCAATAACTAATAGATTGCAAATTATTCCTCTAGATCATCTATAAATTTTATTTATTTATTTATTTATTTGCAGTATTGAGGGGATGAACCCAAAGCCTTGCACACGGTAGGCAAATGTTCTACCACTGAGCCACATGCCCTGTTCCCCTACCTCTTTTTTATTTTTGTTTTTTATTTTGAGACAGGGTCTTGCTAAACTGTGCAGGCTGCCTCTGGCCTGAAACGTGTCCTGCCTCAAGTTCCTGAGTTGCTGAGATTACAGGCATGCAGGAAAACAGCTGGTTTATTTTTAAAGGAAATGCTTTCTTCTCATCCTTTTCTAAAATTTTTGTCACGAAGAGTCACATATACAGGGATTTAGCTATCAGGCTTCTGAGTGCCCCAGATAAACACAAGAGCAGACTCATTCCCATCCCCACTGACTGAGCGCACCTGCCTGCTGTTGCGTTGGAAGGGACCGAGAATTATGTTCTTGTTATTGTTGTTCTCTCCTTATCTCACTGGACTATAATAAATAGACGATGTCGCTGAATGGGTTTCAGAGGAAACTTACTTTTTGGATGTGATGAAACGTATCCTTATTTGTATATAGTAGTCCAGATTTTGGAAGTCATAATGTTTTCACTGTCTTTAAAAACACTTAGAAATACTGGGCATGGTGGCACATGCCTGAAATACCAGTCATTCAGGAGGCAGAGGCAGGAGGATCACTTCATGTTCAAGGCCAGTGTGGTCTCTATAGTGAGTTCCAGGCCAGCCAGGGTTACATACCAAGACTTTGTCTAAAAAAAAACAAGACAAGACAAAATAACAACAACAACAACAACAACAACAACAACAAAAACTTAGACTAGTCTTGATTTAGCTTCAGAATCTCTATGAAAGATTCAAAATATAATATGCACTAAATTTAAAGGCTCAGTAATCAGACGTTGTATATTTTAAATCATGTTTGAATTGATGTTACTTGCTAGAAGAACATTAATTTATGTTTTTATAAGTAAATTAGAATTAAAAGATCAACATAATGGCATTATTCAGACCCTTCAACTTACTCTAACAGAAGCAAGCTGAGCATGAGTCCATCAATATCCACACTAGGAATGGGGATTTGATTCCCGATAGAGTAAACCCTTACTGCAGACCAGAAGTGTGTCATAATGATACACTGGTTGTCCCGTCAAGGTGACTTGTGTTATCATGGGAATGACCAGTAGTTGTCTTATTGGTTTGTGAAGATGACCATACAAAAGTGAAAACACTTCAGATGGAGCTGTGGCTGCAAGACACTGATCTGGGAATCGATAATCCTTCTTTCCTCTTCTACATTCTCACCCCCCACTATCACCTTTTCATGGTCCAAACCCGCACCTAGAATTTCACTGCTATTTGTGCAGCAGTATGCTTAAGCATGGCAGCTCCTTGATGGAAAGGCCATGAGTAATATTTTTCCCAACTGAATCCTTGGGACCAGGTACTGGGCTTTGCATGCAGTAGATACTTCCTTGATTTTTCATTACAGAGTTAAAACTATCATTCAGGAAAAGGGCTTTCTCATTTGACCTTCACTGGAGCAGTCCCAGGATTATTCCAAAGCCTGGAATCTAGCTCCTCAATTTGCACTCAAATGCCTGTCAAGTCACCAGCGTTGCCTTCTGTTGGCCTCAGTCATGGCAGTTTAATTCAGTATCCCTTTCCCTCTTCACATTTTCTTTTTAAATGTCCCATCTTCTTTGTTTTGCTTGTCTATGTATTCCTAATACAAACCATCTCATCTTTCAATAGGTGGCCTGTCCTTCCAGGGTACAGAAGAAACATTTGGCCAGACCAGGTTGCCAGTCAAAAAGAAGGAAAATTGCTTTCTTTGCTCCCCTTATTTTTCTCTCTTTTAGAGAGGTTTCTGACTAAGGCAAGCCTAGTTGCACCATTACTTACCTATGAGTTTCTTCCCCCTCCCCTGCCTGTGTATATCCTAGAGCACCTGGAGTAGCATTTTTCTCAGCTAAGGCCCTCAACAATGTCTCTTGAACTCTTTTGCTCTATGGAGTCATTTGAAGAAAAAGGATGGGGAGGGGAAGGAAAAAAGGAATCATGGTGTTAGAATTTTCCATTCTCTAACATTTTTGGATTTAGTTCTGGCAATACTAAATAAACTACCTAATGTTGGCCAAGGGGCTGGAACTCTCAGTATCTTCATTTCTTCATTGATAATATAATATTGTTGTATTTGCTAAAATGATAATAGATTGTGAAGCTCTTGGAAGTGTACACATGTATATTAGCATATGTACAGACCTTCCTATAAATAATAAATACATATTGATTGTGGTGGTGGTGGTGGTTGTTTGGTGACATTGAATTGGGTCCAACTTGTACTGACCCTCATAGGGTTTTCAATTGTTGATTGTTTTTAGATTGCTTCAGGAGTGAATTGACACAGCATTCCCTCATTTTTGCACTGCTAGGGATAGAACCTGGATCCTCAGAGAGTGCAGTGCGGAGCTCTATCAACTGAGCTAACCCCTGCCCACACATTTATTGTTGTTGTTGTTAGGTGCTGTTGTCAAGTCCAACTCATAGTGACCCTATGTACAACAGAACAAAACACTCCCCAATTCTACTCCAGGCACACAATCTTACTTAGGTTTAAGCCCATGGTAGATACTGTGTCAATCTATCTAGTTGGGAGTTTCCCCTTTTTTGTTGACCTGCCACTCTCCCAAACATGGTGTTCTTCTCCAGGGATTGGTCCCTCCTGACTATGTGTCCAAAATAACTGAGACACAGTCTAGCCATCCTTGCTTCCAAGGGGCACTCTGGTTGCACCTCTTCTAGGACAGATATGTAGGTTCTTACAGCAGTCCACGGTCTATTCAATATTCATCTCCAGCACCATAATTCAAAAGCATCCATTCTTTTTCTGTGTCCCTTGTTCCATGTCCAGTTTTCACAACCATATGATGAGACTAAAAATACCATTGCATGAGTCAGACGTACCTTTGTCTTCAAAGTGATATCTTTACTTTTCAGTGCTTTAAAAAGATCTTTAACCACAGCTTTTCCCAAAGCAATGTGTCTTTTGATTTCTTGACTGCTGCTTCTATGTATGTTTATTGTAGAACCAAGTATAGCAAAATTGTGGACAACCTCAATCTTTTCTTCATTTATTGTGAAGTTGCTTACTGACCCACTTGTAAGGATTTTTGTTTTGTTGATAGTGAGTCACAATCCATACTGAAGGCTATATTCTTTGATTTTCATCAGTAAATGTTTCAGATCTTCACTTTCAGCAAACAGAGTTGTGTCATCTGCATGATGCAGATTTTAATGAGTCTCCCTCCAATCCTGATGCCATGTTCTTCATAAAGCCCAGCTTCTCGGATTATTTGGTCAGCATAGAAATTGAAGAGATATGGTGAAAGTATACACCCCTGATGCATACCTTTCTCGACTTTAAAGCAGGCTGTTTCCTTGTTCTGTTCAAACAACTGCTTCCTGATCCATGTACAGATTCCTCCTGAGTACAGTTAGGTGCTCTGGAACTCCCATTCCTCACTGTGTTATCTATAATTTGTTATGATCCACACAGTCAAATACCTTTGCATAATCCATAAAACATAGACATCTTTCTGGTATTCTCTGCTTTTGGCTAATAGCCATCAGACATCAGCAATGATGTCCCTGGTTCCACATCCTCTTCTGAATCTGCTTGATTTTCCAGTAGTTCCCTGTCTATATATTGCTGCAGTTGTTTTTGAATGATTTTAAGTAAAATTTGCTTATGTGTGACATTAATGATATCATTCGATAGTTTCCACATTCAATTGGATCTCCTTTCTTGGGAATAGGTACAAATATGGATCTCTTCCAGTCAGTTGGCCAGATAGCATATTTATTGTTGTTGTTGTTGTTGTTAGGTGCCATTGAGTTGGTATCCGACTCATAGTGACTCTATATACAATAGGTGAAACACTATTGTCAGTGCTTCTCTGCTGTTCATAGGGTTTTCGATGGCGGATTGATTTTTGGGAGTCTGTTGCTGGGTCCGTCTCCCAAGCCTGCAGTATCTGGTTTTCCCAGGTGGTCTCCCATCCAAGTACTAGCCAGGCCCAACCCTGCTTAGCTTCCGAGATCTGACAGGATTGGATGCCACAGGGCTACAGCTGCAGGCAGAATATTTATTAGCAAATGTAAAATAAAAGTTGCCCTCCAAAATTATCCCTTAAGCTCTCACAAGCTGCCAAAATGCAGAGTTGGAGTACACTGGATTATTCCATGACTTTAGCATATTAAAAAGTCAGTAAGAAGTGGTTTGAAGAAAGGCTTACCAATGACATTAAGGGAAGGCTCAGAATCAGAGCCCCTGTTCCAAAATGTGATCTTACTTATCCTAAGCAGCATTTTATGGGAAGACGCTATCATATTTGGTACCTTGCAGGACTTTTTTTAAAGTACTTTTTTTGTAATATCCATAACACGGGAGAAGGTGAGACTCTCACAAGCTTAACATCAGAAATAGATCAGAAACTTTTTTTCTAAGTAAAGAACTTATTTTCATGGTGCCTGGTCTCTCTGACCTAAATTGCAGTAATTCAGTATGTGTGAAATTACCTTTTCTAGGACAAGAAGATCATAGCAAAAAAAGGAGAGAAAAATGGTGAAAGAAAGGAGAAAAGAATATACAAAATAGGCAGGAGGTGAGGTTGCCTAAGAGCCTGAGCACAATAAAAACCTAAATAATTACGACAAAATGAACTCAAAAACAGAAACTACTCATAAGAAGGGCTAGCAATTATCTCCACTGAACATCCAAGTTTAGGGAGTTGGGAGGTCTTTGGAGACCTAAAATAAAATGATGTTGAAGACAAAGAATGGCATCTAATTGAGTTCTCTATTTCTGGGACTTCTTTTATTAAATTTTTTTATATCACTTTCCAGTTTATGGTAGTGACCTAGCAGATTTATTTCTGTAATTAAATGGACTGTTATTTACCAGCAGAAATAAAACTCACATAAGAAGATACATGGTCAGGAACACAGTTTAGCCTTTATGAATTATTAGTAAAGGCTGATGAATGGAATCATTATTTCTTTCCATACAGGTTCATGAATTGTGTCTTGTGTCTGAGCACTGGTATCAGATCAGAAAAAGCCAGTTACCACAAATTTGTGACTATCTACATGGTTCTTTTCTCGTTGCTCCTTCGTTTCAGTATCCGTCATAAAAATATGACAAAGTACAATCTTTCCATAGTGCTGTGTTCAGCACTTGAACAATGTAAGTTACAGTCATAGTGTAATTGCTGGCAGATGTTTCATTGTGAGTTGGATTTTGTAAGCTTGGATTTGAAGTATAGGGAGCATCCAGCCTGGTGTTGGAGTTTCACACGTTAAAATTGGGTGGGTTATGCACAGGCAGGTCCTATGTGAGTCAGCCTGATACAGGCTCCATGTTTTTACAAATTGAGGAAACTTTAGAAGAGAATCATGCCAACTTTGAGACTCAAGAATGTTGGGATTATTTGATATAGAAGGACCTCCACTTTGGGGTGAAAAATACTTAAAAGGAGTGACACGCTCTTCATGGAAGGAAAAAGAGATCAAAACAGGAGTCCTGAATCCAACATACACGATAAATCTCTGCCAAGCTTTTCCGGGGCTGAGATTTAGCTCAGTTGGTAGAGTAATACTCTGCAGTCTCTGAGGTCCCCAGTTCGATTCCCAGCACCGCAAGAACAGGAGAAGGGTGTGGCAATCCACTCCCAAGGCAATTTCAAAAACAAGCAGCCATTGAAAACCTTATAGACTATGAGTTGAACACAACTCAAAGGCACCTAACAACAACAACAAAGCTTTTCCAACCATTTGAGTTCATATATTTAAGTACTGCTCAGAAAATCAACCAAAGTCAACCAAATTCAGTTTAAGGATGAAGGATCCAAGAACATTCAATTTTCACTTTGAGAAGTTTGATAAACCTCTGACTAATCGTAGATATTTGTTCATATAGAGTCAAATAATTTATTTATTTACTTATTTACTTATTTACTTATTGCACTACTTGGGGATTGAACCCAGGGCCTCATGCATGCTAGGCCTCACTCCAGCCCCTTTTGTTTGTTTGTTTGTTTTGAGACAGGGTCTGGCTCAGTTGTGTATACTGCCACTGTCCTCAAACTTGTGATATTCCTGCCTCATCTGAGTTTGCTGAAATTACAGATGTGCCACAATGCCTGGCTCTTTTATTCTTCTACTCTTCTGTAATAGTCATAACATAGTGGGATTTAACCTATTGAGCTTCACATACCAAAAAAAAAGATAAAATTGAAGGCAATAACAGACCTATTATAATATAATTAACTTGCTAATTTTAGTCTTTATATTAGTCAGGATGGATGTGGTTCTGCTATAGTAAAACTATCCCCGACTATCCATACCTCAAAGCAACAAAGATCTTTCTCATACTTATGTCCATCTTGGGCCAGTGGGTAGTTGCTTTCCACTGTCTACACTCAGAAATACTACTTGATGGATCTTACCTACTTAGGCCTGTCATTATCACCTTGACAGATGTAAGGAAAGATAGAGAATTGTTCTTTACCGGCTCATAAAGATTCTTTGTTGCATGTTCCAGGTCTAAGTTAGTCACCTGGAAGCCTAAGGTAAGAATCAGTCACAAAAATATCACAAGCGCAATCCTACTATAGAATGAAGAAAATTGGGAATGTTTGGTAAACAATCATAATAACTACCACAGGCTGAGACTTATCATTTGTTACTTAACAATATTCTTCCAAAAATGTACATTTTAGTATTCTACATTCTGTTTTTAAGTCCCTCATTATTTAAAATTATCCCAACAAGTACCACTGCATTGGGTGAAATCGTTTTAGAGACACTGAATTTAGTTACTAGAGAGATCTTGGAGAATATTTGGTTCATCCTCTTTGACAAAATAGATGAGGAAATAGATGAGGAAAATGTGATCTAACACTTAAAAACTCTTTTTGATGTAAGCTTATGGGACTTGTTGTTGTTAGATGCCATAGAGTTGAGTCTGACTCATAGCAATGCTATGTACAGCAGATGGAAACACTTCCCAATTCTGTGCCAAGCACACGATCTTATTTATGTTTAAGCCCATTGTTGCAGACACTGTGTCAATCTATCTGGTGGAGGATTTTCCTCTTTTGCGTTGACCTGCCACTCTCCCAAACATGATGTCTTTCTCCAGGGATTGGTCTCTCCTGACTCCATGTCCAAAATATGTAAGATGCAGTCTAGCCATCCTTGCTTCCAAGGAACAATCTGGTTGCACTTCTTCTGGGACAGATCTGTTGGTTCTTTTGGCAGTCTATAGTATATTCAATAGTCGTCTCCAACACCATAATTCAAAAGCATCAATTCTTTTCCTGTCTCCCTTGTTCAATGTCCAGCTTTCATAACCATCTCATTAATGATTATGGTCTCAGTACCAAGAATGATATCTGACACATTGAAGGAAATGGGATAATATTTGTTAGGTTTCTTCATCTATTTGGGTTTTGCATATCTATTTACCTTGCTAGTAGTGAGCTCAAGAGAGTTCTATTTGATTCATTCATATAGAATCAGGACATTAATAAAATACCTGGGCAATGGCACTTAGTCAAATTCTGTAATGAATGAATAAAAAGAATAGGAAAATATTAATTAGAGCTAATTTTGTGGACTACAGAGGAAATCTGAATTAATGGAAAGGGTAAACTAAAATATATTTTTCAAAGAAATCTGTTTTTTTTTTAAGTTCGTATAAATGATAATAAAGCTAACAGTGTCACTCGAAAGATTCTCTTTCCTGACATGGGTAGCTTACATGTAGAGATTTACTTGCCCATTTTGAAAAGGGGTTAAAGTTCTCATTGATCCTCCAGTAAATCTCTTTATCCTTTCTGGAAAAAAAACTGCCATCAATCTCATTTTAGATACATTTAAATAATTCAGAATGCTTAACCAAGTTACTTTTATCAACAGATATGCAGGTGGACTTGATTTGAATTTGCTGTAATTATCTTATTAGCATTTATCTTTAAGCTGCTTCGTACATGCTTAAATATAGTTTTCTCAAGTATTTTTGCAATTAATACTTTTCTTAGTATAAGATTTATTTTCAAAGTGTATGAACTGCTCATTCCTTTTTCAGTAAAACATTCAGATGCCAAGTGAGAGAGCTCAAGTATTGGGTGGACCCATACACAAAAGATTAAAACATGATATAAGTGAAATCTCAATACAAAAAATCCCTTTGGATGAGTTTCCACCAACCCCCAATTCATTTTCTTTAGTGTTTATTGATGTCTGAGAGATTTGATTTAAAACTTCTGGTTGTGGTCTCTGACCATCACCATCCCTGTAGGGATGTTGTTGTTAGGTGCCGTGGAGTTGTGACTGACTCATAGAGACCCTCATAGGGTTTTCAATGGCAGACTGTTTCAGGATTGCCTCAGGAGTGGATTGCCATGTCTTTCTCCCATTTTTGCAGTGCTGGGAATTGAACTAGGGGCCTCAGACTTCACAGAGCAGTGCTCTACCAACTGAGCTAAATCCCAGCCCCCTACAGGGATATGTTGGTTTAATATTATGGTGTATTTTTTTCTTGGGTTGGGGGCCTCTGGGGAAAGGAGGCTCATTTAATACTTTTTATTCCCAGTTGAAGAAATTTAAAAAGCAGAAGAGCTGATAAAAGACACAATGAACTTGGCTTCCATGGGGTTGCCTAGAGCAGATAGCACTGTTGGCATCTATAATCAAAATGTGACAAACTCTGCTTTTGCCACTTCATAGAAGGAGACCTCAGCATTCTGACATATGCAAGGGACAACAAACTGTACATTCAGCTTAATAACATGAGTTTTTTACTGACTAACCCATGAAGATCTCTAAGACAGTCTACATTGGATAGTACATGACTGAATTTCATAAAAGCATCTAGATTTTCATTCAGTTTCCTTTATCTTATCTTACCTCTACAAAAACAGTCCTTTTCTTTCTCTGCAACCTTTGTAGTCAGTCAAGTGGATATTAATTTTCTATACCTTTTTTCAACCCTCTCCTCCTCCAAGGCACGCACGCGCACACACACACACACACACACACACACACACACACACTGCCTATTATCACAATAAAAGTATGTTCTTCATTACTTCAGTATAGATTCTCATCATCACTGCATTCAAAAATGTAAAAGTTATGTCATCTTACAAAGCAAAAGAGACATTTATAGCAGAGAATGATTTTTTTTCTACTGTCACTCACATAGAAATCAGAACCCTGTTCTGTGCTGTACTTTGTTCCACACTTGAATTAACATATTCATTAATTTAGTCAGTAAACATTTATTGAGTGACTATAGTGTGCCATACACTTTCCAAAAGATGAGCTTCATATGCAATAATGACTTTCAAATGCATTGTTTGACCAAAAACTTTCACAGTACTCTCCATAAATATTTGCTGCATTGTGATGGCCACAAGCATTATCATAGATGGTGTTGGGTCAAGGAGGAGGCTGTTGGTGATGCTAAGGAAAAGTAACCAGCTCTTATGGACCTGTCCAGTTGATAAAGGGAATACAATACGATAACAATGAAGCCCAGGGATCCATTTTTGCCATTGGATACTTATTTCTGGCCTAAAATTAAAGTGGTATGGATTCAAATATGTTTAAACAACAAAAAACTAAAGCATCAGACTGAAAATGAGTAACAATAAGTCCAGTTGGAATGGATCTAGAAGTTATAATGTCCAAAGTGCTCATTTCCTGTATGATAAAATTATAGGAGACACAGAGATAAGATATTTTCCACTTCTCATTCGGTCTTTCCAGCTTTCAAGTGTTCAGTCACGGCTTCTCCCTATTGTTGTCGGAGTTGGCATTGAGAGCGAGGGCTTGGTGAGTCAGGGCCAGGCACATCAGCCATGGTGTTTGAACACAGGGTCAGAGGATGTATCTGAAACTGCACGGCTGCATTCTAAAAGACTGTGGGGGAGATACATAAAGAAATAGGATTAATGAACCAAAATGGACTAAGTCTGTCCTTTACTCAACAATTAACATATAGAAAGAAATTTTCTTATTCTAATCTTAAAATCATCCAACTAAACTACTCCCAAAGCTACCATTAGGTGAAAAAAAAAAGGGGGCTATAAACAGAATCTAGTATATTTTCAGGTTAACCGGAGCCTATAAACTTGTCATTTAAATTAGTTTCACTCATTTTCAATTATGTGATAATCAAACTTGAAACCTACTTTGGTGTGAATTACTTAAATACTTGAGGAAAGAGGTAGATTTTTCCAGCCTGCATTATCTAAGTTGATCTTCATTGACTAGACCCATCTGATAAAGGCCAATTCTGGGCTCTCTTTCCTCTTGTGCATATGTGGCCCCAGAAAATTAACACAAACACAGTTTTAAGCTGTTAGAAGAAGGACGTCACAGGTATTTGAATGCCTCCTAAGTGCAGGAGAAGGGACTTATGTGGGTGAGTAGAATTAGAGCATCTAAGATCATTAGGCCTGCAGCCATAACACTGTGGCATCCAATCCAGTCAGATCTTGGAAGCTAAGCAGGGTCGGGCCTGATTAGTACTTGGATGAGAGACTTCCCAGGAACACTAGATACTGTAGGTGTGGGAGAAGGACCCGGCAACCCACTCCCAAAAGACAATCCGCCACTGAAAACCCTATGAATAGCACAGAAGCACTGAAAATAGTGTTTCACCTGTTGTAGGTACGGTTGCTATGAGTCGGACACCGACTCAGCAACACCTAACAACAACAACAACAAGATCATCAAAGGGTGAATTGAAGAAGAATAGCATGTTTTCTGGGCTCTTTGTACCATTTCAGGGAGCATTCCACTTGAGAATGGCATCCTTTAGAATTCTCTGTGATACTTGTTTGGGCTGTCCCAGCAGGGTGATTGGTATGACATTTCCTACTAGGGTTCTTGTTCCATGTCTTAGCAGATATTGGTTTACCTTCATTAGGGAAATAAATACATCCAGATACCTCCCTTGGAATTTGAGTTTTACATCTATAGGCTTTAAACATCTCCTCCTCCTCCTCCTCCTCTTCTTCTTGTCCTTCTTGTTTCACCATTGACTTTACAAAATAAACACTTAAGAGACATACAGTTCCACATATACATATATCAAAGATAAAGTAAATTTGGTGATAAAGACAGGTTTTGGGGTTTTTTGGATTATCTAGTAGAAAGCTTTCTATAAGACATGAGAGATTACAGAGTAAGTTCCAATGTGGACAGCCTTTTTCGCCATTTTCTACCACCTTGCCTTTAATTTGGTCAATGAGCTTAGGTTTGAATTTTGCTCCTCACTCTCTTCTCAGATAGGAAAGGCAAGTCACACATCTGTGTCAGGAGAGGAGAGCTGGAGCACCTCTACTGGAGTGCCTGACCGAGTCTGAGATTGTGTGACTGGTATTGTTCCAGCATGGACATGAGCCTTTCCAAGGGTTAAGCTCTCAAAAGATGGAATGATAAGACAGAAGTTTCAAAGGAATTCAGAAAAAGTGGGAAAAATAGCTGTGCTATAGAGGCAACCTGTAGAAGTCTCTACATATTTGAAAATGCGCTAACAAATTTACCTGTCACCTTTCCAAGCCCAGCACAGATATCAACTGCCTTTTCAGTAAGGTTTTCCCTTATGTTTCTCTAATCTCAAAAAAGCATTTTGAATATGATGATACTCTCTACTTCACCATAATCTATATTATTTATCCAATAGCTGGGACATGACTGGACATTAATATTTCACATGTATGTGCACAGTAGATATATATGCACACAGGGACTGACATGCATATATATATATTAGATTATATATATTAACTTTTAGCATATGTGGAAATATAGCTTATTAATATAGATGCCTTATAATAATGTTTCATCTGTATGCATGCTTTTTATCTCCAAAAAGGAAATACGTTGGGTCTTACCATTTTCTGGACAACTAGCACCCAGAATTCCTTCCTAGACTTAGGAAAACCACGTGCCTTATGAGGCAGAGAAGCTTTTCCAGCGTACATTTCCAGCCTGATTTTAATTATCATTCCTATGATTTTAGGGACTAACCTAGATTGCTAATATCGTAGAAGTCCTGGAAGACTCCTAACATGCTCTTAATAAGTCACACCCCACATGTATTAGCCAGAAAGTGTCTGTGGCATGGACATCAGAGCCCGAGGTGCATAGTATACTGAAAAGAGCATGGATGTTGGAGAAAGGTCACTTTGCTTTCCTGTATCTCAGCTTCTTAAAGCAGGGAAGTGAGGATAATAATAGTTACCTCACAAGGTACAGTGAGAATTGAGGGTTGTGATATTTGCAAAGTTTGAAGTGCCATAGTTGGCAGTAGAGATAGAGCTGCATGTCGTCCCTAAAACTCGGAGAGAATCCTTGGAAATAAATAAAAATGTAAGAAAATCCTTCACAAATTTTCAGAGAAAATAAAAGTTGAAAACCAACCGGATTTTGTAAGCAATGGCTTTCAAATCTCTATCTTTCTGGAAAAAAATAAATAGAATATAAAAACCTCCACTTTGGAGAAAACATCTTCCTTAGAGCATTATTTTCCACCTCTGAAGTTTCTCCTGGAAAATTATTTGTTAGTCAAGAGAATCCTGGGGTCAGAGTATTTACTGAACATGAACTCTTGTTACTACAGATTTAACACATGCTGTTTCAATCAATCCCTAAACCTGGTATAATCTTCGTTAAAACCCTCTTTTATTAAGTGAGGAAAATAAAGGTTCAAAGAGTTTTCTTGCTGAAGTTTGTAAATCTGACCAACAAGGGTATTCAAAGTCCTGTATTTGGATTTCAAGTACAGAACGCTTTCTGCCTTGGTAAAGTTCTTTTCTTTATAGTTATGAAATAGACATTTCTTCCCCATGTTGTTCTTCCAGCGGAAGTGAAGACAGCAGCCTTGTCGAAACCCTGATAGGTTAAGAATCATTTCTATTTCTCGTGGTATCATGATTAGCCTGGGTATCATTTTATTCATCTGTGAAAGGTGGTGTAGATTAAACAGCTTGTTGTTCTAATTTACTTGTGTCATAAACACAATAGAAGCCAAAGGGGAAAGGTATTCCCTATTCATTTCAATTTAAACTTTAGAAACAAATGTTTTGATGCATTGATTATCCCTCTCTCCTTTTTTCTCTCTTTATGGTAACATCTTGTGTTTTATTGATGCTCTAATAGGCCCAGATGAACATAGTTTTTTTCCTCAAAATAGCTAAACATATTAGCTTATATCTCAACTCCTCCAGTGTTTAGCTATCTAAGCCCAGACAAGTTGTTTCAACTTCCTGTGCATTGATTTAATTGTCTATAAAGTGAAGAGAATATTAGCAGAGGTCTCATAGGACTTTTGTAATAATTAAAGAGCACAAACGTGTATATAGCATATAGTATTCAAATCATGTTTTACTTGCTTTTAATAAATAAATATATATGTATGATATAAATATATAATTGACATAAATATAAATACATAATTATATAGTCTTATATTTAATAATTAAAAATATATAATTATGTCATGTAATTATATATTTATTATATATTTATATTATTTATGTATTAGATAGCTATCATGTATTATAAAATAATTATAAATATATTATTATATTGATTATATACACATAGCTCAGTTGGTAGAGCACTGCTCTGCACTCTCTGAGGACCCAAGTTCAATCCCCAGCACTCCAAAAATGGGAGAAGGACATGGCAATCCATTCCCAAAGCAATCCTGAAACAATCAGCCAATGAAAACCCTTTGAGGGTTGCTGTGAGTCGAGTCGGATTGGATTCAATGGCACCTAAATGACAACACTGTGTGTGTGTGTGAATCAATAAATGAACTCTCCAGTGAAATATATAGGGCATACATAGCACCCTTCTAGGGTCCACACTCAATTTGCCCTTCTGGTTCATAAATTATGACCTTGCACTGAGGCCATTTGTCTCTCAGAATGCAGTCTGTAGTCCATCATCATCAGAAACAATTGTATCATGTTAATAATTAGGTTTCTAGACCCCAATTGATCCTACTGGATTGGAATCACAAGGGTAACTATAGGAGCTTTGCATATTTCTACAAAAGCCCAGTGATTATTATGAACATTGATGGTTGAAATCTAAACATTTTTTTCTTTGTTTGTGCCTGGCCAGTGGCTTTGGGCAAAGTCCTATAACTTTTCTGTATCTTATGATTTGATGAAAAAATGTTTTGGTCTTAGAGCAGAGACCTGCACTCTCAATTTAAATTTACTAGTTATTGGTTGTGTGTGTTGGAGAAGACCACATGAACTGATTTAGCTTTGTTCACATCGTCTGTAAAGTAGACAATTTAACATCTGTTCAGCTTCACACTCAGGTGTTATGAAGATAAAATTAGTTAAAAGAAATAAGTTAAATTTTTTTAACCCTAAACACAGTAGAAATAAGAGCATTTTTCTTTTTTGTAAAATGGCAAATAAAATTTTCACAGATGTAATGTGAGGGTCCCTCACATGTCTGTCAGTGTGCCGTACTGCTGGGGCTTGCATGTTGCTTTGATGCTGAAAGCTATGCTACCCATATTACAGATACCAGCAGGGTCACCCATGGTGGACAGATTTCAGCTGAACTTCCAAACCAAGATAGACTAGGGAGAAAGACATGGCTAACCTAGTCCCAAAACAATTAGCCATTGAAAACCCTATGAAGAGCAGAGAAACACTGTCAGATAGACCTGGAAAATAAGCTCTCCAGGTTGGAAAGCACTAAAAAGATGACTGGGGAAGAGTTGCCTCCTCAGAGTAGAGTCTACCTTAATGACAGGAATGGAGTAAAGCCCCATGGACCTTTGTTTGCTGATGGCATGTCTCAAAATGAGAAGGAACAACTGTAAATGTCTATGAATAATTGGAATGTACGTAGTATGAATCTAGAAATATTAGAAATCGTCAAAAGGGAAATGGACCACATAAAAATTGACATGCTAGACATCAATGAGCTAAAATGGACTAGTGTGCACCATTTTGAATCAGATAATCATATAGTCTACTATGCTGAGAATGTCAGATTAGAAAGAATAGGGTTGAATTCATCATCAGAAAAGAAATCTCAAGATGTGTCCTGAAATTCAATGTGATAGAATAATATCTATAAGCCTACAAGGAAGGTCAGTTAATATGACTACTATTAAAATTTACACACCCAACACTATGGCCACAAATGAAGAAAGGGAAGATTTTTACCAGCATCTACAATAGGAAATGGATCAAACATACAATCAGGAAGTACTGATAATCACTAGTGACTGGAATGCAAAAGGTGGTAACAAGGGGGAGGCTCAGTACTTGGAAAATATGGTCTCAGTGACAGAAATGATGCTGGAGATCACATGATAGAATTTTTTCAGACCAATGACATTTCCCTTTCAAATACATTTTTTTCATCAACGTAAATGGTAACTATATATTGATTGCACCTCAGCATCAAAAAACCCCCGAAATCCTACAACGGGGTCAGTAAGGAACTTCATGATAAATGGAAAAAAGATTGAGGTTGTCCAAGATTTTGCTTTACTTGGTTGTACAGTCAACACCCACAGAAGCAGCAGTTAAGAAATCAAAAGATGCATTGCATGGGAAAAGCTGTTGCAAAAGACCTCTTTAAAGTGTTGAAAAGTAAAGATGTCACGTTGAAGACAAAAGTGCACCTGATTCATGCCATGGTGTTTCCAATTGCATCATGTGGATGTAAAAGCTGGATGTTGAATAAGGTAGACAGGGGAAGAAGTGATGCTCTTGCATTATGGTGCTGGAGACAATTATTGAATATACCGTGTAGTGCCAAAAGAACCAGCAGATCTGTCCTAGAAGAAGTGCAGCCAGAGTGCTCCTCGGAAGCAACAATGGCTAGCCGCTATCTGACATATTTTGGACATGTTGTTAGGAGGGACCCATGCCTGGAGAAGGACGTGATGTTTGGGAGAGTTGTCAAATCAATGAAAAAAAAAGAAAACCCTCAACTAGATGGATTCACATGGTGTCTGCAACAATAGGGTTAAACATAAAAACCATCCTGGGCCTGGGACAGAATTGAGAAGTGTTTTATTCTGTTTTACATAGTGTTTCAGTGAGTTGGACCTGACTTGAGGGCACCTAACAAAAACAACAATGTGAGAGCAAATAAAGTTATTTAGAAAGTGTTTTGAACCTTTTCGGTGGTGTTTCTAAAAAGAGAATGGAAATTATAATGCTTTTAGGTTGTATTGTTTTACATCTGAAAATGGCAACAATTTGCTATGTGTTTCAGACTTGTCAAATAATGTCCTCATAAATATCCTTATGCTCTCCATATGATTATACCCATAATTAACAAATGCACAATAGAAAACATCAACTGCATATTTTGGCCTAATCATCTGTTCATGGCACTACAATTTTCTGCTGACTGAAATGAGAGACAACCTGATTTTATTATAACCAGTAATAAACTGTGCAATAAATGATGACAGTTGTGTACACAATTCTACTCTCTCCTGCCTGAGCCTGGCCAGAGGGGTAGAATTGTGGGCTCATTTATCAGGAGACGATCTAACCCAGCAATGAATTCTAATGTTCTCTAGAATTAAAAAAGGATTTTCCCCACAGCACCTAACAACAAAACCAACAACAACTCTTCTGTTGATAAAACCTGATGAGTTAAACATTCTTTAAGGGTGGCGTTTATTCTAGGAATTTGCTCTTGACTCACAGTGTCTTTTCTCTCAAAGTTGCTATCTATACAACAGAGCCCTGAAGATGTTTCAAGAAGCTTAGAAGATAAACATTATGTTTACTACTTTCCATTTCCACTCTAGATCTTCCAGCTGATGCAAATAGTGATGGATCTTAGGACAATGAACAAAGTCAGGATAAGAAAATTTCAAGCTATTACTCAGAAGTCTGCGATAATAACTGTGGTTGGGGGGCCACATGATGTAGGAAGCATGAAAGTTCTTAGCAGTACACTTGTCACAGAGTCCTCATAAAGCAATTGTTTCCCCTTCCCTGAATTTCTTGCCTCCTCCCTTCCTTACCCCATATTTTCTTTCCATTTCTGTTTGTATTTCTATTTTTTCAATCTAGCTTTATTGAGATATAATTGACAGAAACTGTATATGTTCAGAGTGTACAGCATGATGATTTGATACACATATACATGGTGAAATAGTCACCACAATCAAATTGCTTAGCATCTCCATCACCACATGCAGTTACTGTGTATGTGTGTGGACACTTGGGAGCTACTTTCCTAACAAACTTCAAGTAAAGATCGCAGTGTTAACTATAGTCACCATTGGTTTTTCACATTCCATTTCCTCTTTTCCATATGATACGCTTTCCTCAATAGGAGAAAAATTCCTCTTGGCTTATCGACATAAGCGTGTATTCCCTTGGGAAGTATGTTGTTGTTGTTGTTGTTAGGGGCTGTCGAGTCGTGTCCGACTCATAGCGACCCTCATAGGGTTTTCAATGGCTGACTGTTTCAGGATTGCCTCAGGAGTGGATTGCCATGTCCTTCTCCCATTTTTGCTGTGCTGGGAATCGAACTCGGGACCTCAGAGACTGCAGAGCAGCGCTCTACCAACTGAGATGAATCCCAGCCCTTGGGGAGTATAGTGATTGCTGGTAAATCCTTTCCAGAGGGAAGAACTTTTTTGGGAGGGTGAAGAGGTTAGAAAACCTGATTAGAAAGGTGACTTCAGATGAAATACAAACAAAAGCTTCTAGGCATCTTTCTGGCAAGAAGGAAGTATTTTTTAAATGTTATTTATAAGAGATCATGAGGTCTATGACTCTCATATACTTGGAATTGTATTTTTCCATCTAATGTTTTCATTGCCTTTGGCTCACCCCATGCAGAAGTTCCAATGATCCTGTACAGATTAATTTCCCCTATAAAAAATTCAGGATGGCTGCTGATTTTTGGTGTACAGTAGATTTTCCAGTTCCTAATGAGAAATCGCCCACAGAGAGTCAGCTGTTCCTTTTGACCAAATGAAATGGAGCACACTAATTTCTCAGCTTATCCCAGGATACGTGACAGAATCATGAATCAGAGATCCAAAATTTGCTTGATTCAGCCACCAAATGTCACTCTGATCTCAGTGTCATATAGCCATGACACCTGGATCGCTGCCCATCCCAATTCCAGCCAAGAGATAATTGCTCAGGCTCAAACCTCGGCCTGCTGTACACATTGGCTTCCTGCTGGGAACCCTACCCAGGAAGCAAGTGAATCCGTGGGTTCTGATGAAGCTTGTTTTTCTTTCTTTCTTTCTTTCTTTCTTTTTCAAAGTTCTTCACTTGACACTGATAATTTCTCATTCCGTGCAATTTTCGGAATCAAAATCCATGACACAACTAATTAGAATCCATCTGCAGAAATACCTATAGACTGTGGGACAAACAAAAACCCTATATGCAAAGGACAGAGACACCTGCAGTGACCCGATATGCTGCTTGCTCTATTTGTTTTTAATTTATGGGCAATTTAAAAAACATGATATTCGTTGCATATGTGAAATGAAGTTAGCTTGGCTGGACTCACCTTAACTAAGACTTTAAGAAAGTTTATCTTATGTTAGAAAGCAGCTTAAGCAAAGCACCGAATGAAAAATGGGAGAGGGATACTATCTTGGAAAACAAAACGTCAGTAGAAATTAGAGCTTCTTCACTTATCTTTCAGTGTTCTGTATCTGACCTTACAAAATGAAAAATAAACCAGCTGGTGAGGATTACTAAGGTCCAGTGACTATATAGACACAATTAGTATGTATAAACACAATTAGTGAGTGGATAGAACTTTGAAAGCACCTTATGTTTCATAATAGCTTATAATGATAATAAAGTAAAGATGACAAGGTTCTTGGGTGGTTGAACTTTTGTTATTGTAATATTTTATACTAGGAGTTAGTGTACTGTCATTGTTTTCCGCATAAATTTGTTGAAATATCCAATTTGTTTCAATAAGTACCAAATTTTACAAGAAGTCCTGTGAACTCCACCTCTTGATCAGAATGCCATAGGTTCCTCAGAAATGAAACTCACAACTTTCTGATTATTAATTATTATTACTAGTATTAGTATACTGAGGGCCTTGTGCATTACTAGGCAAGTACTCTACCAATAAGCTGCATCCCAGCCCTTTTTTATTTTTTATTTTGAGATAAGTTCTCTCTAAATTGCACAGGCTGCCTCTGGTCTCGAACCCCTGATTTTCCTGCCTCAGCCTCCCTGGTTGCTGGGATTACAGGTGTGTGCCACAGTACATGGCTTTAACACTATTATTCCTGGTTATAACTGGAAATAATTAACTATGCTTTAGAAAAATAAGATTTGAAAAGTGAAAAGGGAAAAATTACTTTTAGAGTATAAAATGGGTTTCCTATTTTATTCCTGCCTGCAGCTGTAGCCCTTTGGCGTCCGATCCCATCATATATCAGAAGCTAAGCAGGGTCTGGCCGGGTTAGTACTTGGATAGGAGACCACGTGGGAACATCAGCTTCTGTAGACTTGGAAGCAGGGCCCAGCAACCCACTCCCAAAAACAATCTATCATTGAAGACTCTATGAATAGCAGTGAAACAGTAACAATAGTGTTTCGCCTGTTATATGTAGGGTCACTATGAGTTGGATACCGATTTGACGGCACCTAACAACAACAAGTTTATTCCTATGAAGGCAGAAGACTCAACCATGACTTAAATATCATAAGAGGTGAGGAAGATAAATGTGGAAACAGTCATTATACCTATGAAGGCACAACACAGCTGTTAGAACCTGTGGCCAGTGGCTATTTTGGATCATAGTGATAATAGTAGAGTAGATCTGGAAGTAAGCCAGGTGTGTGTCCTGAGGTAATTGTTGAACAGCGTATACTCAGTCTCTTGCACTGCAGAATGTTCTTGCTCCTACCAGAGCAGATAATAGCATTGTCTAGGAAAAACAATATGCTCTACAGTGCTTGTTCATTGCGCATCTTTGCATTGTTATGAAATTGATGGTAGGGATGGCATCAGAGCTAGACATTGAGTAGAGATGTGTTTGTGCTAGGAAGGATGCTAATGGTCTAGGAGGCAACTATCATAGAATTCTACAAAGTAACAGGGAACTCATTACTTTTTGGTGTATTAGAATACTTTATGCTTCAAAAATGAGCAGGACTTATGCAATTATAGCCAGACCTTCTCAAGACTACTGCATCCTGACTATTGACTCTTGCTCCAGAGTTGTTTCATGACAACTTCTTCCTTCCAGGCTACACTGAACTGTGCAAGTCTGGTTTTAGTTCTTTTAGGTTGTAACTTCTTTCCCTACACTGAGCCTCATATTTTCCCCCAGACAGAAATGTTTATTTTTCCTTCTCTCTGCCTTCTCCTTCTCCCTGTCTCCTTTTTTCTGATCACTCTTCACCCACAATAATTAGTTGGTTTTTTGGGTTTTTGTTTGTTTGTTTGTTTGTTTGTTTTTGGTTTTCTTTTTGTTTTTGTTTTTTGGGTTTTTTTTGTTTGTTTGTTTTTGCGGTACTGGAGGTTGAACCCAGGGCCTTGTGCTTGCATACTTTGCAAGTGCTGGACCACTAAGCTGCACCCCCAGCCCATTTATTTTTAAATTTTTTGATTTTTTGAGACAAGGTTTCGCTAAATTACACAGACTGCCTCTGGCCTCTGCCTCCCAAGTGCCTGGGATTACAAGTGCACACCACTGCGCCCGGCCCAATTAGTTCTTTTCCACTTTCAGTTCTCACTTAACATGTCTTTTACTTAGTAGCACCTCCCCTGTCTACTTCATCTAAATTGGTTTCCATGCTTCACTTTCTGGTACCATCTACTTCAATATCTCGTTTTCTTCTCAATCCTATAAAAATTAGAAATTGTGTGCTTTTCATCTCTCTCCACTAGAACTTAGGTTCCATGAGAACCAAGTGAATTTCCCTTTGCTAATGTTGAATTCAACACACAAGTCCTTACAGCACAACAAGCTGACAAACATATAGGATAAATCTGTGCCACAGTATTTCAGATACTAGCCAGGCCACCATGGTGGATAGGTTTCAGCTGAGCTTCCAGACTAAGACAAACTAGGGAGAAGGGCATGGCAGGCCACTTCTGAAACAACCAACTCAGCCTTTGGAAAGTGTATCAATAGCAGAAAAACCCTGTCAAATATAGTGCCAGAAAATGAGCCCCCAGGACTAGAAAGCATTCAAAAAATGACTAAGTCTGAAGAGTTGCCTCTTCAAAGTAGAGTTGACCTAATGATTAGAATGGAGTAAAGCCCCTGAGTCCTCCTTTTGCTGATGTGGCATGATTCAAAATGAGAAGAAACACAGTTGCTGCAACAATGGGCTCAAACATAAACAAAAATATATCATGTGCAAGGCACAGTGTTAAATAGTGCTATGATTCCAACCCTACTCAATGGCATTTAACAACAACAATGTTGTAGTATGAGTATATAGTAGAAATTGAATACATACTTTAGGGGTAAAAAGGAAATGATTGGCTGTAGTAACTATAATGAGAACTATGTCAATATACAATTCTACTTTTCTGTGCTATTCTAGCAACCTCATGGGAGACCATGGGCACCTGGGAAATGTGGTACTAGGAAAAAATTGAAACTTTATTATGACATTAGATTAGGAAATAAAATATATTTGGGAAGAAAAAACAGACTTCACCTAGAGAATATTGTATGCACTGCTATCTACAAAGGTGAATCAGAATACAAAAGGGTGAAAAAATCCTTTTAGCAAACTTTGTTGGAAGAACTTTACTTCCTTTGAATTTTTCTGGAATTATCTGTAATTTCCATTTATGGCACATATAATTAAGCTGATTTGAGGTTGCCATCATCTAGAAAATACCCAAACACTATTAAAATGAAGGCTGTGAGGACAAAATGATCATGACTAAGATAATTTCCCCCCAAAAAAGAATATATTCACATTGCTACATTTTTCTAACAGTATTATATGGGAGAATTTTTGAAATGTAATGAATGATTTAAGAAAAAGAGAGAAAGCAAAATTGGGAGTGTGAGCATGAAATATTCTGTTTCTTTACCACAAGAATATCTAAATGCAATTTGCTTTCTTTGCTCTCATGTCATTATGACCAGGCCATAATTAAATAAAGAAAAATAAATTTGGTGATAAAAACTAACTTTGGGGGAAAATTCACGTTGATCATTTGGCACCATTATGGAGCTGTTGATGTACTTAACAATTGTGCATTAGTGCTCTCATGAAGATGGAGTCTGATTTATTTCGAGCTTATTATACATTTCATCAAATACAGAACTTTTCAATAAAATGCCTCCCTATAGTATGGTATTATTCTTATTAAATGTATTGGCCTGATTCATCATCAGGGAGCTTTTAAAAATGACAAAATGAGACCAAAATTGATCTCATATATAAAATAATTCTCTAAAGCTCTAGTACTACCATATGTTTTTAGGCTATTGATATTTACATATATCATATTAACTAATTCTTAGACATGAATTCTTATGGCTGAAAACAGTTTGAGGGTCTAAAGAGTTCCTATTTCTCAAAACTACCCATGAATCAATTTAGGAAGTAAAACAAAGACAAGGAATACACACTTCCATTTATTGCAATTTCCATAGAATCAGTGACACAAATATATTCTCGGTGAAGAGATCAACGTGGTTTTCCTCCCAGATACTTTTATTCCCTATTCTTAGGTTTGTGTGTATATATGCTTGAGTGTTTGTGTTTGCATATATGTAAAAAGTGATGTATGTGCTCACTGATTCAGAAACAATACAATATGGATTCTTTATCCATAAGTGACCTTCAGGAAAAACCTTAATTTCCCTTCAGGAGAAATGTTCATCTTCAGGAGAAATGTTCATCTTCAGGAGAAATGTTCAGCCAAGCCATTGTTCTCACTATCAAGGTTGTTGATTCCATCTCAAAGGATATTCCATCATTCCCTTTCCCAATGTAGGTGTAATTTTATTTTTTTCCAGTACTAATCTGTTGATCCCAGGGCCTTGTGCATGCTAGGCAAGCATTCTATCACTGGTCTGCATCCTAGTCCCCCACCCCCTCTTTTAACTTTGGGACACAGTCTTCCTAAATTGCACAGGCTGTCTCTCGCCTCAAGCTTGTGATCCTCCTATCTCAACCTCCTGAATAGCAGGGATTGTAGACATGCACCAAGGTACCTAGTTGTAGGTCCCCTTTAGACACACAAAGATTGTTAATCTGTCTCCATAGATTTGGAGAATGTGCCTCTGATCTACACACTCTTCTCTTTCTGGCTTCAAATAAATTCCAGATGACCCATAATTCATCTCACCTGGCTCATGGTTTCATCTCTTACTCCAGTTAGCGCTGAGTCTTGAGGCTCATGGATTTAGCATTTTGGAGCTGTTCAAAGTATGGTGGCTTGGCTTGGCTTGGCTTGGCCCCAGTAACTTGGCTTCATGGATACATCAGATCTTCTGAGTGTCTGAAACTCCCACCATTCAAGACATGGCATAGCCCATCCATATCAAGTCTACCCAAGGCTACTCATTCCTTTGTTATGGTCATCCTCTACTCTCAACAGGCTTTTATCTTATTAGATACAAAGTACTCTGGAATATTGAGATCCTAATTGCAATATGGACAATTATGATGATTATTTTCCCCCATAAGAAAAAATAAGTCATGTTTGAGACTTAAAGGTAATTTGGGACTGCATTATTCTGGAGTGAATTTACCCTAATTTTACCTGGGACAGTAAAATTCACATCAAGCAATAATGAGAGAATGGGTGCATCAGGAGAAATTGGCTTACCAGGAAGAGGTATTACATGGGGAAGTATTTTTAAAATAGACTTCTAGTGTCATGTATTGTACTCTGCTTGGATTAAAATCTTTTGTTCAATGTGATGGGTCTAATTGGTCAATTAATGAGAAAAATAACTTGAAGAGAAAGAAGTTGCAAGTATTTTATATCGATGCACTGTCCTATAAATATTTTTCAGTAGGGCAATATTTCTTTTTTATTTTTGTTTTATTTTAGTTTTAAGCATGAGTTTGTTGCTTGAAAAGCTATGTTCCTTTTCTTTTATAAATTATACCTATAATATCTCTTATTTCCACATTGTTTATTTTTTAAGTGAAATGAGAACTCACATATTTGTGAAACAACGCAAGATTAAAGTCTTTTAGTTTTTGTTCTTCTACACATAATTCAAGAGCATTTTTGTGACTTGCCTTTATTAGTATTTTGAAACCAATAAATGTAGTTTTCATAGGAACTTTTCTCTGTGCAGGCTCATATTCCATTAGGTCTTATAAATAATGAAAGAAGGAATAAAAAGCAGATTTAGGAGGAAGTACAAATCATTCTTGGTAAGCATACAGCTTATCTGGGGTTAGCAGAAATGTAAGATTACTAGACCATAATTAAGTAGCCCTGAGTAGTCCTTAAAGGAAAAATATAACTTAAAAAAATTGTGATTCTTAGTTAATCTAACAGGTTAGTTAAGTGGAGGCCAGTAAAAAGAGATTCTGCTATCTTTACAGTTTTGGGTATGATAATATCTACCACACATATGTCATATTCTTCCCCCCCATTTTCTTTTACCTTAGTTGAATTCAACAGCCTTTTTCAACCATTTCGCGTGGGTAAGTGCTCTGCTGCTTGTTAGCAGTACTAAGGTGAAGAAGGTCATGTTTCCAAATGCTGTAAGGGTCTGAAAAGGGGAAAACATGCACACATCCATGGTCTAGATATTAAATGCAATCAAGCAAAAAGAAATCACGGTATGACTTCAACTCTTAGAAATAAGTCCCATCTCATTCATTTTGTCTCAGCTTTTCTTCCCATGTTTTATGTAGTTTTTTTGTTAAATAATCAAGAGTAAATTTATAAAACATAATAGCTGAATAATAGTATGTGTCTTTATCACTGATTGCCAGTCTATATTAGTTATCAGTTTCTTCTTTATGTTCTTCAATCTGAAGAAACTTACATTTAAGTCTCTCTCAATCACCTGAAACTTCTGATTCATACAGATGGCTCTAGAATGTTGTGGTGACTTGTAGCAGATTCCATAGAATGCTTGTGGGGATGCTTTTTACTCATAAGCTGCTATCTGCCATATGCCCTGTTCATAGCCTTTCAATTAACTCTAATAATGAGTAGATGATATTATTTGGCCTTCTTATTATTTCTGACCAATATTAGGCCAATGTTGTTCTCTTTCAGACTTTCCATCATCTTCTCAAGAATTTTAGAAACAGAAAATGAGTAACTATTAAATGGCTAAAGTGGTCCAAATATTGACTAAGAAAGACTGTTTTCAAGTCATTACAACTAGGATCAATTTTATTATGTTATGAAATTAGGAAAAGATTTTAGGATTATGTATTTCTTTAACACTTTTGTTAACAATTTGTGATGCTTTTGGATGATTTTCTAAATTCTTTTTGTTTCTGTTAATTTGGTAGAATATATGTGTATATATATGTATGCATATGTATGTATGTATATAAACACTTATATACAGATTACCTAACACTTAAAATGTACTTCATCTTCCTTTGAATTCTTCCTCTTTATCCCTAGTGTGTTATATTCATTTTAAAATTTCTACTCCAATATCCAATATATATTTATCCCTCAAAAAAGTTTAAGTGAATGCATTTAAAGTGAAATAGTGTAGCTGTAAAATGAGGCTTCTTTTGTTTAAAGTGTTTTTAAAAGAACATTTTCACCATTTTTATAGGGAAATGATATAAAAGTTGAAAATTAGAAAAGTGTATTAGTAAGAACCATAGGAATTATCTTGTCAGCCTTCTCTGATTTTTACATGGAACTGACAGCTGAAGAAATTAAGTCATTTTACCAATGAGAAAGTAAGCTGACTTCAAACTCTTAAATATATTAGTAATCCATGTAGTTTATTTAGTTCAAAGATTAGATTTAGCCAACATCTATTAGGTAGGTATCATGATAAAGAAAACACTATAATAAGGACCAAGATTTTAAAAAAATGTACAAAAAATGTCTACAAAGTGTCCATGAACTTTGGAGTAATATATAGAAGCTACTGAAAGTTGATTCCAATCTCAGGATTAGAGTCTGGGCTGGAGAAAGCTATCTGAGGCTCATTGGTGTATAGTCATAACGGAAGACATTATGGAATAAAGGGAATAAAACAAAAGAAATAGTAGAACCAGAGAGCAAAGTTTGGTGGAAACTCATCCTGATGGAGGTATGTAGGAGGAGAATTAATATATAATAGCTCCTAAAAAATCAAGGGACCAAGAGAATCAAGTAGTAAGCATTGAGAGTTTTTATATATACCACAGAGAGAAAATTCCCATGTGTCTGTCAGCTTCTTGTGCTGTGGGGGCTTGCATTTTGCTGTAAATGCTGAAAGCTATGCCACTGTCACCAGCAGGGTCACCTATGTGGACAGGTTTCAGCTAAGCTTCTAGACTAAGAGAGACCAAGGAGAAGCACCTGGCAGCCCACTCCTGAAAAAATTAGCCAGTGGAAACCCTATGAATAGCAAAGAAACACTATCAGAAAATAATACCAGAAAATGAGCTCCTCAGGTTTGGAAGCACTCGAAGTATAACTGTGGAAGAGTTGCCTTCAGAGGAGAGTCTACCTTAATGGCAGAATGGAGTCAAGCCCCAGACATCCATTTGCTGATCTAGCATGAGTCAACAACTGTAAACATCCATTAATAATTGGAACATGGAATGTGCATAGTATGAATCTAGGAAAATTAGAAATCATCAAAAGGGAAGTGGAGTACATAAACATTGATATTCTAGGCATCAGTGAGCCAAAATGGACTGGTATTGGTCATTTTGAATCAGATAATCCTATGGTCTACTATGTTGGGAATGACAAAGAGAAATGGAGTTGCATTCATCACCAAAAAAAAAGACATCTCAAGATCTGTCCTAAAGTACAACGCTGTCAGTAATAGACTAATATCCATATACCTACAAGGAAGGCCAGTTAATGTGACTATTATTCAAATTTACATATCCACTAAGGCCACAAATGAAGAAAGGGAAGATTTTTACAAGCTTCTGCAGTCTGAAATTGATTGAATATTGAATCAGGATGTACTAATAATTACTGATAATTGGAATGCAAAAGTTGGATAAAAAGAAGGTGGTTCCAGTACTTATAAAATATGGTTTTGTTGACAGAAACAATGCCAGAGATCTTATAATAGAATTTTGTCAGGCCAACTACTTTTTCATTGCGAATATATTTTACACCAACATAAATGGCAACTGTTCACATAGAATTCACCATATGGAACATATAGGAATCAAATTGACTACATTTGTGGAAAGAAATAATGGAAAACCCCAATATCAGAAGTCAGAACAAGACCAGATGCTGATTGTGGATCACATCATCAATTGTTCATATGCAGGTTCAAAGTTGAAACTGAAAAAAATTAGAACAAGTGTATGAGAGCCAAAGTATGACCTTGAGTATATCCAACCTGAGTTCAGGGACCATCTCAATTACAGAGTTGATGCATTAGATACTAATGGTCAAAGCAAGACAAGTTGTGGCATGACATCAAAGACATCATTCATAAGGAAAGCAAAATGCTATTAAAAAGACAGGAAAAAAAAGAAAAGATCAAATTACACGTCAAAAGAGACTCTAAAAGTTGTCCTTGAATGTAGATAAGCTAAAGTAAAAGGAAGACAGACAAAATTAAAGAAATTAACAGATTTCAAAAGGCAGCTTGAGAAGATAAAATCAAATATTATAATGGCATGTGCAAAGAGCTGGAGATGGAAAACCAAAAGAAGACTCAGGAGGTGGAGGCAGGAGGATCGCAAGTTTGAGACCAGAGGCAGTCTGCATAGTTTAGTGAGATCCTGTTTCAAAAAGTAAAAGAATGGGCTGGGGAGTGCAGCTCAGTGGTATAGCACTTGCAAAGCATGCAAGCATGAGGCCATGGGTTCAATCCCCTGTACCACAAAAAAAAGGCGGGGGGGGGACCAAAAGAGAAGAACACACTTTTTCTAAAGATTTAAGAATTAAACAGGCAATAGTGAAGGATTGTACAGGGACAATCTTAAATGCTATAGGAAACATCGAAAGAATATGGGAGGAATACACAGGGTCATTATACCAAAAAGAATTGGTGGATGATCAACCATTTCAAGAGGTTACATATGATCAGGGACCAATGGTACTCAAGAACGAAGTGGAAGCTGCCTTGAAGGAACTGCTGAAACACAAGACTCCAAGAATTGACAGAATACAAACAGAGATGTTTCAACAAAATAGATGCAGCACTGGAAGTGCTCCCTTGTTTATGCAAACAGATTTGGAAAACAGCTTCCTGGTCAACTGACTAGAAGAGATCCATGTTTGTGCCTATTCCCAAGAAAGGGGATCCAACAAATGTAGAAATTATCAAATGATATCGTTAATATCACATGCAGGTAAAATTTTGCTAAAGATCATTCAGAAGCAACTACAGTACTGTATACACAGGGAACTGCCAGAAAACCAAGCCAGATTCAGAAGAGGGTGTGGAATCAGGGACATCATTGCTGATGTAAGATGGATATTAGCCAAAAGCAAAGCATACCAGAAAGATGTCTATCTATATTTTATTGACTATGCAAAGGCATTTGACTATGTGGATCACAACAAATTATGGATAACATTGTGAAGAATGGGAATACCAGAGCACTTAACAGTACTCATGAGGAATCTGTACATGGATCAGGAGGCTGTTGTACAAACAGAACAAGGAAACATTGCCTACATTAAAGGCAAGAAAGGGGTGCATTAGGGCTGTATCCTTTCACCATACCTGTTCAATCTCTATGCTGAGCAAATAATACAAAACTTGGATTCTATGAGGAAGAATGCAGCATCATGATTGGAGAAAGACTCATTAACAACCTGCATTATACAGATCACACAACTTGCTTGCTGAAACTCAAGAAAATTTAAAACATTTACTGATGAAGATCAAAGAACACAGTCTTTAGTATCGATTGCTCCTCAACATAAAGAAAACAAAAATCCTTACAACTGAGTCAGTAAGCAACCTCATGATAAATGGAGAAAAGCTTGAGGTTGTCCACAATTTTGCTTTACTTGGCACTAGTTGTCCAGAATTTTGCTTTGCTTGGCACTACCAATCCTGGAGAAGGACATCATGTTTGGGAGAGTAGCAGAGCAACTAAAAAAAGGAAGACCTTCAACTAGATGGATTGACACAAGGTCTGCAACAATGATCTTAAACATAAAAAGATCATGTGCCTGGCACTGAATCAGGGAGTGTTTCATTCTGTTGTGCATAGGGTCGCTATGATTCGGACCAAACTCCATGGCACCTAATAACAACAACAAATAATCAACACCTATGGAAGCAGGAGTCAAGAAATCAAAAGATGCATCATGTTGGGAAAAACTGTTACAAAATACCTCTTTAAAGTTTTGAAAAGCATAGATGTCACATTCAACACAAAGGTGCACCAGACTCAGGCCATGGTATTTTCAGTTGTATCATATGCTTATGAAAGCTGGATGTTGAATAAGGGTGACAGGAAAAGAACTGATGTTTTTGAATTATGGTGCTGGAGATGGATGTTGAATATACTATGGACTGCCAAAAGAAGCAACAGATCCATCCTAGAAGAAGTGCAACCAGAGTATTCCTTGGAAGCAAGGATGGCTAGACCACATCTGGTATATTTTGGGCATGTTGTCAGGAGAGACCAATCCCTGGAGAAAGACATTATGTTTGAGAAAGTGGCAAGTCAACAACAACAAAAAAAAGGTTGATGCTCAAGTAAATGGATTGACAGTATCTGCAACAATAGACCTAAACATAAAAATGGTCATGGACCTTCACAGTATTGGGGAGTGTTTCATTGTGTTGTACATAAGAGGTCACTATGAGTTGGATCTGATTTGATAGCATCTAACCAACAACATATCGTTTTACAAGGTAAGAAAAAATTCTTTTGAGATTTTCTATGGGGCTTATGGAAAATCTAAAACTTAGTTTGAGGTTGTTGTTGTTGTTAGGTGCCGTCGAGTCGAGTCCAACTCATAGCAACCCTATGTACAGCAGATCGAAACACTTGCCAATTCTGTGCCAGGCAAACGATCTTATTTATGTTTAAGCCCATTGTTGCAGACACTGTGTCAATCCATCTGGTGGAGGGTTTTCCTCTTTTGCATTGACCTGCCACTCTCCCAAACATGATGTCCTTCTCCAGGGATTGTTCTCTCCTGACTACATGTCTGAAATATGTAAGATGCAAAGGTTGGAAATAAAGAAGGCCCAGTAGTTGGAAAATATGGTCTTGGTGACAGAAACGAAGCTGGAGATCGCATGATAGAATTTTGTCAGACCAATGACCTTTTCATTGCAAATACATTTTTTCAACATCATAAATGGAGACTATACACATGGACTTCACCAGACTGAACATATAGGAATCAAATTGACTACATATGTGCAAAGAAATGATGGAAAAGCTCTGTACAAAATGTCAAAACAAGACCAGGTGCTGACTGTGGATCAGACTATCAACTTCTCATATGCAAGTTCAAACTGAAGCTGAAGAAAATTAGAACAAGTATACAAGAGCCACGGTATGACCTTGAGTATATCCCACCTGAGTTCAGAGACCACCTCAAAAATAGGTTTAATTAGTTTGAGGTTAGAAGAACTTTATTTAGTATATGATTTAGAGGAGTGTATAAAACTATTAAAAGATTTGAACACTTGGTTAACAGCATCACAGATTAGTGTGAAATAATAGTTATCACGTAATCAAAGTGACAGTGAAGCATTTTAAATTCAAATACAGAAATGTACATAGTTATAAAAGCAAAACAAAAAACTCTTACCTCTTTTAATACTGAGAAGATTGAGTTTCCTTAAGTAATCAAAGCTCTGTTAAAGACAACAGGAAGAGCAAGGAAACAATTTTTATAAAACACAGAATCTTTGTTTCTGAGGCAAATTACTTAACAGGTAAATCAAAATCTTAAAGTAACATAATAAAAGTTTAGCCTTTTAACAGAGAAAGGAAATTAGTTCTAGTTTGATATATGTACACTATTGATTTTAAAGCTCATTTTAAAACATTATAATAAATCCATTTAAATCTCTGCCAGCTTTACTACATGAGATAAAAATCTCATTTTGGCAAATCTTTTATAACATATTCAGGACTGGCTTCATTTTCTTCCTAGAATAACCATTCATCCTCTTTAGGATAAAATTTTTCCCTTCTTTCTTTTTATTTTTCCTAACCAAAACTTATCCTTCATATCTTGTTTATATATGAGTGATGATCCTTGCATACTTTGTGTATGAAGAACTTCCCTTAGTATTGTAGTTGTTTTATTTTGTATATTGATTAAAATTTTTAAGCATCAGTAACTTTCTTTTATGGAGAAAACTAGGAGTTACGTCATTATGAATTGTGTGTCACATACCAGCATTCTGTAGCAGACTAGCAAATTTTATTCATATATCATCTCACATTTCTTATAGTTATATGCTTCCTTATAGTTAAATTCTCATGTTTATTAAGAGATTCAAATGTACTTAGCCTCTCTATACTGTATAAAGCCTCCAGCCGTACCACAGTTGTGTAGGATCCCATCACATCTCGGAAGTTAAGTAGGGTCAGGCCTGGTTAGTACTTGGATGGGAGACTGCCTGGGAACACCAGGTGCTGTAGGCTTGGGAGAAGGACCTGGCAGCCCACTCCCAAAACACAACCAGCCACTGAAAACCCTAGAATAGCAGAGAAGCTGTAACCATACTGTTGTGTCTGTTGTACATATAGGCTTGCTATGAATCAGATCCCGACTTGATGGCACCTAACAACAACATACGGTATGAAAACAAGATGCCAGAAGTATATAAACTTGTACTTAGCAATTAATGTTTCAATAGTTCATTTTAGAACTGACCTAGACACTTAATAAATATCTATTACCTAATATAATTTAGCCTAACCTTAAAGATGCAAGTTACTCAAAAGATTTTAGAAGCTGTTTGTAGGCAGACTAACAATACCAAATGACACTACATCACCTCCTATTCTTTCCCTTTTAACTATTTTTGACCTTATTTTACTAGTAAACCCAAGTATAATAAAATGTATGTTTATCTTATACTTAATGTTGATAATTCAGAATATATAGCTTTTTTTATATATAAAACCAGTACTATTAAGCTAATATTACTTATGGAATATGTACTCAAGTCACATGAACTTGAATTTGGTTTATTTTCTATACTTCTTAGATTTTTAGGAAAGCTTGATTTATATAATTGCTCACTTATGTCAAAGCCAGTTTAAATGGAAATGCTTTAGGGGATTTTGGAAATTAATTTAGTAATGCCACCCAAAGGTGGAATATATCATGGATACATAACATATAAACATAAATATACTGACAAAGGCAACAAAGATCTTGTAGCTTTTATTCTCAGTCTTAGCTATGAGTACATATAAATATGCAAACATAAAATTCAGTAGTTTATACAAAAGCCAATTTTTATTTTTGTCTTATTATTGTATTTCTGGCATATAAAACACATTGAGATTACCTTCTCAATCGTGGCTAAGGCTTTTTTACCAATATATGTAGAGAACACTTTTAAGATTTTCATTTGCCATTGATAAATAACCTTACAGAGGCTGTGGATGGTATTTTTCTGTAAAGACCCTGTGGAAATATCATGGTGCAATTTGTTTCCAAAAAGCCTCCTTTTTCTCCCCTTTGGGTTAGGAAGTTTGCATTTCAAAGAAGTGGTAAGATTTACATCTTCAAGTGAGAGAGAAAAATTTTGCTTTTCTTCTAAGAGAAATTCAGGAACATATTTGCTTATTATCAGATATCTAAGATAATTATTTTAACTTTTATTCAAGTATAGTATAGCCCAATAAATTTTTAGGTTTGGAGTACAAAATACACTTGTAATGCACTTTGTGTGGGAAGGCCTGGAGCAGAAGGGGTTTATGGTTGCAAAAAAATAAATGAAATTGCCATGTATGGTGGTATAGGCCTGTAGTCCCAGCACTTGGGAGGCTGAGGCAGTAGGATTGTGAGTTCCAGGCCACACTGGGCTACATATGGAGACCCTATCTCAAGAATACATACATAATATATACATACATACACACATACATAAAATAATATAAAAATAGAAAGAAAGGAAAGAGGGGAATTTTTAAGTCTTTCTGGGTGTTCCTGAGAATTTTGACAATGCTATTTTCTACCCATTAGTACTTAAGTGAGTCTTGGTCTACCTGCCTCCTGTGATAGTTCTTAACCTGTGTTCTAAGTCTGACCTCTACCTCCTAATCTTATGTATGTATGTATGTATGTATGTATGTATGCATGTATTTATTTATGTATTTATTTTGAGGTACTTGGGGGTTGAACCCAGGGCCTCACACATACTTTGCAAGCACTGTACTTCTAGGCTACATTCCCAGCCCATTTTTTATTTTTCATCTTCATTCAGAGTCTTGCTAAGTTACACAGGCTGCCTCTGGTCTCAAACCTGTGATCCTCCTGCCTCTACCTCTTGAGTCACTGGAATTACAGTGTGAGCCTCTGCACACAGCTGGCTTCCACCTCCTAATATTGTTTAAGGGGCTCGGGTTAGCTCGGTTGATAGAGCACTGCTCTGCGTTCCCTAAGGCCCTGGTTCCATCCCCTGCACTGAAAAAATGGGAGAAGGACATGACAACCCACTCCTGAAACAATCCTGAGGCAACCAGCCATTGAGAACCCTACGAGGGTCACTATGATGCTCAGTTGGACATGACTCAATGGCACCTAACAGTCTTGTTAAGGGAGTTTTGTTTTTATTTTTCCTCATACCGTGTAAGGACTTGTATCATTTCTTTTCCACTTTTCCTATACATACCAGTAGGATATTTGTTTATGATAAGATCTAAAAAAAAGAAAGGAAGAAAAAAAAGAAAGAGAAAATCCTTGTAGTATAAAACTCCAAATCTATTCTAATTTTGACCCAAATGCAAAACCAATAAAGCTTTTTAGAGATTGGTGACGGGGCTGGGGATGTAGCTTAATGGTACAGCACTGGCCTAGCATGCAAAAGGCCCTAAGTTCCATTCACCAGCACCTTAAAACAAAATAAGCAAATAAATAAACAAATACATAGCTTAACCATGGATTTAAAAAATGTCCAAAACAGAGGCAGAGGAAGTAGCCCTCATGATCCAGAGCCACTGCCAAAGTCCACAAAAAGAAAGGCTTAAACAAATCCCCAAGAACTAGCAATAGACAGTAGAATTCTGATATGCAAATAGGATGCAAGGCACATTTCCGGCCAGCCACCTACATATTCCTGGGGTTCCGGCCTAACAGATGCCCATCTGCAGATGCAGGCCTGACATTCTGGTCTTCCCAGCAGGCAGAAACTAAACTTGTTACAAAGGCAAGCTTTTAGGACATAAAATAAGTCAACTAGAAAAACAATTGTTGTCACTGAGAGGAAAAAATCAATAATACATGAGTAGTCAGAACTGAATTCACAAGAGGCATAGTCCAAAGAACTAAGTCTTACAAGTTTTGTGGGTTTTTTTTTTTTTCTCCTGCTAGTCTAAATTTGGAAAGAAAAAAGAGAAATTTTCACCACCCTCATTTGATCAGACCCTGGAGATAGAAATCCAGAAGGCTGATTTGATAAGAAATTTCACCTTTGGCAGACTTTGCCAAAGGTCCCAGACTTAAGCTACAGCTTCTAGACTGAGTGATATGTACTCGCCAAAAGTGTCCAATTTTGTCAGCCAAAACTGTGAGGAGAAAAATATTATCTTCCTTCTGCCCTCCTAGATTCTAGATTGGAGCCTGTAACAAAGGACAGACTAAGAAGAGAAAAGCATGCAAATGTATTGAACACAAGGTGTATGTGACAACATTTGCTTTAGAAGCAGATGAAGACTCAAAGACTGTTGAATCTGAGTGTTTCTATACAAACTTATGCTGAATAGTGAACAATCATGGGAAAATATGGTAGGACAGGGGGTATGAGGTAAGAGTAGTACACTGAGAGAAACCTAGCAATGCCTTGCCATTCAGACACCTCTCAGCCTCACTCCATCTTCAGAGACAAGGATGCTCCCTTCTTCTGGGTAATGACAGGACACATCTCACATGAGGGTCCTGTGGCCACTTTGGGGCAAGTTACTTCCTGGACCTGCTATTTCTCAAATTCCTCCAGCTTAAAATAGTCAACATGCCAAGGTACCATATTTTAGGAGCATCATTTTATGAATCCTATCACTTTTACAGAGGGACTGGAATTTAGCTCAGTTGGTAGAGCGCCGCTCTGTAGTCTCTGAGGTCCTGGGTTTGGTTCCCAGCACCGCAAAAATGGGAGAAGGACATGACAATCCACTCCCAAGGCAATCCTGAAACAATCAGCCATTGCAAATCCTATGAGGATCACTATGAGTTGGACACGACTCGATGGCACCTAACAACAAGGCTTTAGTTCTGTTGGTAGAATGCTGCTCTGTGCTCTCTGAGGCCCTGGGTTTGATCCCTAGCACCTTAAAAAACAGGAGAAGGACCTGGAAACCACTCTCAAAACAATCCCAAAACAATCTGCCCTTGAAAACCCTATGAGCAGCACTCTACCAGCTGAGCTAAACCCCAGTCCAAAGGGAAGGAGACTAGCAAAGGCAAGTGAAGGCTGTAGAAGGTGAGAAAGGGAGGACAAACTGTAAAGACATGAAGGGGAGAGGATAATCTCAGTGTAAACTATGTAACTTCATGAGTAAATAGGAAAAATAGGGGAACATAACCCATATATGCATATGAGTTTTACTACCTATTAGTCAGAAGGCTGCATATGCTTTGGAAGTTGATGAAGATGGAACCAAAAGTGATATAATAGCTGCATAATGGGAAAAGCAAATGCTGTATTATTCTGTGCCCCACCAACATTTATCAAAAAAGGGCAAAAAAAGAAAACTCTATAAATAGCAGAGAAGCACTACTATAGTGCCAGGCATGGCATAGTGTTGGGGATTGTTTCATTCTGTTGTACAGAGGGTCACTGATCCAACTTGATGCCATCTAACAACAATAACAACAAAGGCTATTTGGCTTTTTTATTAGGTTATAATTCTGAATTAGTCAGTGTTCCATTGCTGTGACAAATGCTTGAGAAAGACACCTTAAAAGGCGGAAAGGTTTGTTTTGGCTCACACGTCGAGAGATTTCAATGTAGGATGGTTTGATTCCATTATTTCTGGGCCTGTGGTAGGGCCAAGAATGATGGCAGAAGGGCCTGGAAGAGGAAGGCTGCTGTGCTCATGGTGAGCAGGAAGCTGAGAGAGATAAGAAGGGACCAGGGATAAGATATATCCTTCAAAGTCATACCCTTAGTGATCTATTCCTCCCAACTAGGTCCTCTCTCATAGTTTCTATCACTTCCTAGTAGTCTCATCAAATAATGAATTCATTAATGGATTAGTTCATTGATGAAGTAGAGTCCTCATGATCAGTTCACTTCCCCAAAGCCCCACCTCTGAACATCACTACACTGGGAACCAAGACTTCAACATAGGAGACATTTGGGGGACACTACATATTGAAGCTATAGCAACTTCAATCAGTATTAAACAACATACTATTATAAAAATTGGACCTAGAATGGATAGCTTATGCTTTATTCTAATACAAAAGCTAGAAAAGAAAATAGAAGTCAACAAATTCAGTGGTTAGTAAAATGAATTGGTGCTATTGTGGGGCAAAGGGGTGAGGTGAATCCATAGAGTCCATGGTTCTTCATTTCTTCCAGTCTAGCATTTCTACTTACTTCTACTTTTAACATGTTGGTCTTATTTATTTATTGTTGTTATTGCTGTTGGGTGCTGTCGAGTCAGGTCCAACTCAGCGACCCTCACAGGGTTTTCAATGGCTGATTGTTTCTGGGTTGTTTTGGGAGGGGATTGCTACATCCTTCTCCCATTTTTGCAGTACTGGGGATCGAACCTGGGTCCTCAGAGAGTGTAGAGTAGCACTCGACCAACTGAGCTTAAGTGAAAAAACAATTAAAAGTAATGATTTAATGTAAATATTTCATATGAAACAGGTATAAAATAAGTTTCTAGGGGACTAGATGATATTTTGAAGTCACAAATCTAGTTAAAGACATAAATGGAAGTAGAGCCAAGGTTCCTTGAGTCATAACGTGCTGTGCTTTTTAGTTCATATTTCTGTTCTGCTGAAGATCTAAAAACCCATTTGGAAGGCAATAATAGGGCATGTGGGCTTAAAAACATAGAATGAAAGAAAAGGGTTAGGAAGAGGACTGAAATCTTCAGTAGTTATCCTTCCGTACTTAGTTTTGCTGTCATATAATCCTTTTTCCACCTCTTTGAGGATATAGAGGATATTGAGAGAAGTAATAAATATGATGTGATTTTTCTACCAGAATCCTTGGGGTAATTAATCCAGATCAGAGGTTCTCAATCCCACTATTAAAAAAATTGGGGGCTGAGTCATTTTCACTGGCTTCTGTCCAGTGCACTGTATGCTGTTTAGCAGAATTCTTGGCCCCAAAGCACTAGCTAGGAGGAAAGACCTTTCTTTCATGAATGTAAAAATTATCTCCAGACAGTACCAAATATCCACTGGAGGGCAATATTGCCCCTAGTGGAGAAGCAGTGATTTGGATGAAGTAGAATCAAGATCAAAATTGAGAGATCTAACTAAAGATATTATTCTGTGTTTTAGTTCTTGTGTGTAGACATTTGTTTCTAGGTTTAAAGCAATATAATGAGATATTTCAGAAATCCTAAGGGAAATGATGGGTACTGTAAGCAGTGAGATGGGCATGACAGTCAAGGCGTAATGGGAAGGGACAAAGTAGGCTGTCTCAGAGTTGAGTTTATGCCTGGTGGGTATGGTAAGTCATCAAAAATATTTAATATTGTAATTTAATATAATTCGGCTCTTTGATAATTTATTTTTGTGGTTCTATGAATTTTGGGCAAAAAGAAATTAAATATTTGTCTTTGATGCCTGGGTGAGGCAGTCCCTCTCTGGAGCAGAGTACAGTGATGGTAATGGTTACCTTTGTTTAGTCTTGCTACTTTGATACTCAGCTGTTTTGCAGTGGTAGATGGAAAATGCCTTGGAGGAAGGATGACTCTGAACAGTGAGCTGTAGCACTCTATGTAGCTTCTGTATTGAACAAACCTGTTCCATCACTACCTAGAACCAGAGACTCATAAGTCAGCTTCCCAGAGTTACAATAAAAAGAAGGTGTTTATTGGTTTATCTGTTTATTATTGCTTGTTTCTTGGTTTGTATTGAGTGAACAACTGTTATTTACAAAGTAGAATTGCTCCCCCATCCCCTGTGTGGTCCTGGTGAGAATAACCACCACAGTGGCTGCTCACTTTCTGAAACATGACTCAGCTTTACCCATTCAGACTACTTTCATGATTTAAAAAAAAACTGTTCTATAGACATTGGCATGATCACTACTATTATATTTGGAGTTTTTTCCCTTTAAAGTTTCTCTAAGGTAGCAGGTGCTGTGCTAGTGTGCCTTGCTTGCCAGTGCTAAAGGCCTGGCTGTCACAGGCACCAAAGCCAACAAACAGATAAATGCAAAGTCAAGAGGACCCTGATAGACAGAGTATCATGACCTAAAATGCCCCTAGGTCCAACCCTGTCCACAGCTAGCATGCGTCCCTTGGACATCTAGCAACATGAGTCAACAAAATCATCTTGTTGCTTATCTGGGATGGAGCTCAACTCAGTTGTTGGAGTGCTTCTCTGTGTTTTCTGAGGCCCTGCATTCAATCCCCAGCACTAAAAAAAATGGGAGAAGAACCCAGCAGCCCACTCCTGAAACAATCAGCCTTTGAAAACCTTATGAAGAGCAGAGAAGCACTGACATAGTATCAGGCATGACACAGTGCCAGGAGTGTTCATTCTGTTGTACATAGGGTCGCTATGAGTCAGACCCAACTCAAGGGCACCTAACAAGAAGAAGAACAGGTTGCATTGGTTGCCATCATTTACAGTTGAAGGAGATCTGCTGATTATAGTGAATATTCTCACTGAGCAAAAGTGGACAAGGAAATTTAAATGAAAAGAAATAGAGTAGCAGATATAAAGATAAAAACCCCACAAGTTATAACAACTGTACAAAACCCTTTGTACCTTAATACAGAAACAATTAACAAATAAAGAGGGAGTGGGTGAGTTATCTAGCAAGGCTGTCACCCAAGGACAAGTGAGCCACCAGAGAAAAATGACCTCATAGCAGATTGAAATAGAGACGATAATGGATGAGGAAAACATCCAGAATCAAGCCAAAGACTTTGTCCTTCTCTTCACCTTGGGTTTGCAAATTGTAAAGATGGAAGGCAAATTGTTCAAAATAATTGTGTAAAAATCATGTAATTTATTTTTTCAGCAAACACCAGTGTATTGTCAGTCATGAGTGAGGCATTCTAACTTGATAAAGACTAAATTTCTGGACTTAAGGTGATGTCATTTGGTCAAGCAAGGGAAGAAATAGTTCAGGATTTCATGCATAGTATGATAGCTATCAAAATGTAGGCAAACACAGGATAGAATGGAGAATTCATGTTGGGGTCTGCTTCAGCCAGGCAAAAGACCACGGAGTTTCACCACAATACCAGTACTCTCGGAGACCCTTGGGAGCAGGCAAGAGCTGGTCCATGGTGCCAAGAAGGACCTCAGGAGGCCACCTTCTATAAAACAAATGGGAACTTTATTAAGCTACTCCTTTGCAGGAGAGCCTAAAGCTTTCCAGCTGACAGCACAGGTTACTGCTGCTACGATGGAATAACAGCTCTGTATCAAAGTGACAAACAGCTCTGATGTCCTCGCTGGCTCCGCCGATGGTCTGGTGATGTTGCCTCTCACCAATCATCTTCTCCTCTCACCTTCTTGCCAGAGAGGGGGATTGAGAGCTCTTCTTGGCTTGCTTGAGGTCTTCTTTCTTGACTCTTGGAGTCTTGCCTCTCCACGGCTTGATTGAAGGTCTAGATGATCAAAGTGGTGAAGTCAGGTGTACGGTGTGATAATCAGAGTCAAGGTGGTCAAGAAGAAAGAAATGAAAGGACACCTGGGGTAATGGGTGGTCTACTTACATACACACACTCTAGGTGGGGGTGTGGACCATGGTGCACCAATTGGAGAGTGGCTCGTGCCAAGAGGAGCAGCTCGCTGTGTGAGGGCTTGGAAAAGTGCACTTATAATTGGGGGGTTAGATGCAGGATGGACCAATCACTGAGCTTTCCCTAGTTACCAGTTGGATAGCTCTGGGTCACCAATCAGGCTGAAAAAGGCCACACTAGAGTTGGGCTGTTTGGGGGTCGTCTTGGATCACTTGATGGGAGGGGTAGGAGTAAAGTAGGTAAAAGGTGAACTGGGACTTGGTTAGCCATATTGGCTCTTAAGGATTCAAATAGGTCCCAGTCTAGGTTCCTGGGTTAAAGGTAACCAGAGATGACAGGAACAAGACAGGATCTGGGGAGGGCTCAGACCTCCGCCCGAACCAAGTGGGCCTCTGTCCAGACACCCTCCCAGTCCACCTCAGGGGTGTCCAGATAATTCCCTACATCTTCCCCCTTTCACTTATAGTTTCTTCAGTTGGAAGTGACAGGAAAAAGTTGTAGGTAACATAAGTTTGAAAAACGAACAAACAAAATCCTTATGAAGGAGATGCATCCAGGCACAGCTGGACCCAGGAGTTTAAACCATGATACCGAGACTGTCTCCTTCTCAACCTTTTTGTTGGCTTCTGAATCTGCTTCAGTCTCAGGGAATGTCTCTCTGCTTTTTGGCAAAGATGGTTGGAAGCTCTGGTAAACATCATTAGAGGCCCTGAATCCAGTGACAGGACTTAGTTCTCTTCCCCACATGATTCTGAGTAACCTTCCTTTAGTCTTAGGTCCAGGTTTGGAAAAATCTTTGTATGGAAGAGGATGGGTTTCAGCCTTGTCCATGTGCCACATCTTCAGCCTGGTGCTGGGGGCATGAGACAGGTACAGTGAGAGAGAAAGAAAGGGGTGTGTGTGTGAGAGAGAGAGAAAGAGAGAGACAGAGACAGAGAGAGTAATCTAAAGGAAAAGAGGCTGTGTGGTCAATACCATTTATTATGATTTTGTCTTCATTATCATGGAAAATATCCTTTGGTCTTCTAACTCGGCTTGGGTGGGACAGAGAAGATGTTAGGTATAGTCAACTAAGTCTTGCACTAAATGTTAAAGAGTGAATACTCATATGACCACCACTGAGTTACAATGAAAACCAAAAGTACACAGTATAGGGAATTCTGGGTAACTAAGCAGTATATGTGGGAGAAGGACATGGCAATCTACTCTCGAGGCAATCCTGAAACAATCAGCCACTGAAAACCCTATGAGGGTCGCTATGAGTTAGACACAACTCAATGGCACCTAACAACAACAGTCAGCATATATAGAGAACTGCCAGAGAATCAAGCAGGATTCAGAAGAAGGCATGGAACCAGGGATATTATTGTTGATGTCTGATAGCTGTTAGCCAACAGCAGGGAATACCAGAAAGATGTCTATGTTTTATTGACTATGCAGAGGCACTGCAAGGAATGGGAATACCAGGGCACTTAATTGTACTCGTGAGGAATTTATACGTAGACCAGGAGGCAGTCATTCAAACAGAACAAGGAAACACTGCCTGGTTTAAAGTGAAGAAAGGTGTGTGTCAGAGTTGTATCCTCTCACTGTACCTCTTCAGTCTCTATGCTGAGAAAATACTCTGAAAAGCTAGAATTTATGAAGAAGAACACAGCATTAGGATTGGAGGAAGACTTATTAACAACATGCATAATACAGAAGACACAACTCTGCTTGCTGAAAGTAAAGAGGATTTGAAACATTTACTGATGAATATCAAAGAGCGTAGCCTTTGGTATGGATTGTGCCTCAAAATCAAGAACACAAAAATCCTTACAACTGGGTCAGTACGTAGCTTCATGATAAATGGAGAAAAGATTAATGTCCAAGATTTTGCTTTACTTGGTTCTACAATCAATACCCACAGAAGCAGCAGTCAAGAAATGAAAAGACACATTGCACTGGGAAAAGCTATTGCAAAAGACCTCCTTAAAGTGTTGAAAAGTAAAGATGTCACATTGAAGATGAAGGTGTGCCTGACTCATGCCATGGTGTTTTCAGTTGTATCATATGGTTGTGAAAGCTGGACATCGAATAAGGGAGACAGACGAAGAACTGATGGTTTTGAAGACAAATATTTGGAGACAAATATTGAATATACTATGGATTGCCAAAAGAACCAACAGATCCATCCCAGAAGAAATGCAACCAGAGTGATCCATGGAAGCAAGGATGGCTAGACTATGACGTATTTTGGACATGTTGTCAAGAGGGATCCATCCCTGGAGAAGGACATCATGTTTGGGAGAGTAGCGAGTCAATGAAAAGGAAGACTGTCAACTAGATGGATTGACACAGTGGATGCAATAATGGGATTAAACATAAAAATAATTGTGTGCCTAGACAGAGTTGGAGAGTGTTTTGTTCTGTTGTACATAAGATCACTATGAGTTGCACGCGACTTGGCAGCACCTAACAAGAACACAAATGCAAGTATGTTTTAGCAAAATTTGCTAAGATTTGTTGTTGTTGTTGTTAGGTGCCTTCGAGTTGGTATCCAACTCATAGCTACCCTCTGTACAACAGGGGAAACACTATTGTCAGTGCTTCTCTGCTGTTCATAGGGTTTTCAATGGCAGATTGATTTTTGGGAGGGGGTTGCCAGGTCCTTCTCTCAAGCCTACAGCTTCTGGTGTTCCCAGGCGGTCTCCCATCCAGGTACTAACCAGGCCCGACCCTGCTTAGCTTCTGAGATCTGATGGGATCAGATGCCACAGGGCTATAGCTACAGGCTGCTAAGACCTAGAGATGCATAAATTTTATCTACTCTTTATTGAATATTCATTATGTTCTAGACATTACACTAAATAAATACTTAAAGTTAATTTCTTCATTTAAACCTCTCAAACTTTGTAAGGTTAATATGCCTATCCTTCCGAAATTGCAAATATTGTACAGTGTGGATAAGTTATTCAACTGGAAAATGGCAGAGATTATACTGAAACACTAGAGGTATGAAACCAGAACTTGAATATTCAATATGCTTTTTACTTAGAGTGTCCATATATTGCATTTTATACTGCTTAACTTGATATAATTATTACTGGCATCCCAGTTTACTCTTAAAATGTCTAGGCTTGGACCATAAATTATATGGTCACCTTAATATTGTCTGTCTGTGTGTGTGTGTGTGTGTATACAAAATTCCTGTATTTTATATATATTTTATTGTGACTTATTTCAACACTAATTACATATATTAGTGGTACTCAATGAAATATTTCGACATGTGTACAGTGTGAACTGATCATGTATAATCACTCTTCTTCCACTCCCCCACATATAACCTTTCCAGTGCCCGGTAATCACTGTTGTTCTTTTTAGGTTAGCTTCTTTTTTTCAGTTTCTACATGTGAGAGACAACATGCTATACTTTCTGTTTCTGTATCTGGCTTATTTTGTTTAACATACTGTTATACGATTCCATCCATTTTTCTGTAAATGACAAGAATTCAGTTTTCCTTATGGCTGAATAATACTTCTTTGTGTGTATATGCCACATTTTCTACATCCATTCATCTCTTGATGTGCATTTACCCTGATTCCATATCTTAGCTACTGTGAATAGGACCAAAATAAACATAGCCAGGCAAGTATCTCTTTTTCTATGCTTCCTTCATTTCCTTTGGATGTATACCCAGGAGTCAGATAGGTGGATTGGATGGAAGATCTATTTTTAATTTTTGGAGGAACCTCCATATTGTCCTAGTTTACATTCCTACCAATAGTGCTCCTTTATCTCTATTTCCTTGCCAGCATTTCTTTTTTTTTTTTTTTTATAGTAGCCACTCTGACTAGGGTAACATGGTATGCCATTTTAGTTTTGATTTGCATTTCCCTGATAGCTAACTATATTGACTATTTTCCATGTACTTATTGTCCATTTGTATTTATTTTTTGAGAAGTTTCTGTTCAGCTCATTTGTCCATTTATTATTGGATTACTATTTTTGGGTGATAAGTTTTTTTTTTTTTTTACTTCTTCAAGTACTGTGAATATTAAGACTCTATCAGATGAGTTCCTTTGTTGTACAGGTGTTTTTTAGTTTGATATAATCCCATTAGTCAGTTTTTGCTTTTGTTTCCTATGCTTTTGGAAGTAAATCCAAAAATATAATTGCCTATATCAATATGTTAAAGTATTTCCTTCTAGTTGTTTCAAAGTTTTAGGTCTTGCATTAAGGTGTGTGATCCACTCTGAGTTGATTTCTATACAAGATGAGAGACAGGATTAAGTTTCAGTCTTCTGTATGTGAACATCCAGTTTTCTCAACCATTTGTTGAAGAAGGTGACTTTTCTCTAAGGTATGTTTTTGGCACGCTTTCTAAGAATCAGCTGTAGATGTGTGGATTTATTTATGATTCCTCTGTTCTGTTCCATTTATTTACAAGTCTGTTTTATGCCAGTATCATGCTATTTTTGTTACTATAGCTCTGTAGTATATCTTGAACTCAGATACTATGAAGCCTCTAGCTTTGCTTTTTGCTTAAGATCGCTTTGGTTATCCAGTTGCTTCCTAAGGCATTAGATTTTTTTTTTTTAATTGTGAGAAGAATGGCACTGGTATTTTGAGGGGGATTACAATTGAACCTGTAGATTACTTTGGGTAGTATGGAAATTTTAACAATATCCATTCTTCCAATCCATTAACATGAGAAGTCTTTCTGTCTGTTATATGAACTACTTTTCCTGGTGCGATGTAAAGACACCATCCAATCATCCCAGATATAGAGGGCTCCGGCGGACCAAAGAAAGTTTTTCAAGTCCAACTTAGCAAACTAGTGAGTTTGTTTGGCTTAGTTACAGGAATATGAGTGACTCAGGCAGTACTACCAAAGAATCTCATGGGTAGCTGTCCTACCAAAGAGTCCCATGGACACCTGCCCCACTGAAGGGTCCCACCCTCAGCCAATTATTTACCTGTCAAATGAGGTGTGAACTAAAAATATCTAGAATATTTAGATGTAAAGCATTTGTTCCAATAAAAGACATATTGTCATTAATCCCCCTCAAAATAATTCCCGTGGCTCCAAGGATACTTATTGTTAGGTAGCTAGCTTATGTATTAGCAGGCAATATGGAGGAAAAGGGGATTGAAAGTGATTCCTGCCATTCTGCCATGATGAAGAAGCCATGTATGTCTCTGAGGGTATTGGAAAGACATTTTGAAATAAGTCTCACACCCTACCCAGGCCATTGAACCATTGACAAGACAAAGACCCTAGGCCCAGGTCACACTAGGTGCCCAGAGCTGGGTGCTCAGAGCTGATGTCACACTGAGCATGCCTTAGTTTGAGTAAAACTAGAGGGAACATGTACCCACTCTCCTTCCACAAGCTCTCTCTCTCTTCCTTTCTCTCTGCTCGTTTGCTCTTCTTTCTCTAATGATCACATGCACACCTCTCTCTTCTGTTGGGCCAACCATCTTATCTGTCTATCCAAGGCACCTTTCCCTCTACAAGCCTGCCTAACTCTCCTGTCCTCTTTGGCTTCTTTACCTTCCCTTGGGGACTAGAAACATCCTTATGCTGATTCACCCGGGGAACACAGGTTTTTCCAAGTTCCTTTGCAGATTGAGTTGTTTCTCCAGGAACTCAGTTTTCCCTGTAATCATTCCTTAATGGTATACTATCTTTAATAAGCCTTTTCTAGGCTTTCTACTATAACTTTCTGTATCAAGTATGTTACTGTTGGTAAGTGCCATCCAGTCAGGTCCAACTCCTAGCATCCCCATGTATGACAGAACAGAACACTCCTCAACACTGTGCCATGCCTGGCACTAATACAAGGACTGAGATTTTGCTGCCACATTCCCAGACCCCCCATCCACACTCCTCATGTCTCCTCAGTGACATTGTCCCATCACTTTTGCCACTTTCTGAAGCAGTTCTGAAAGCCCCCTTTTTTGAATATCTTTAATTTCATCCTCCATCATGACAATGTTCAGCAATTTCTGTCAAATAAAAACATTGCAGTGTGTCCTCATCCACCTTATTCACCAGATTTGGCACCACGTGACTTCTGGTTCTTCCCTAACATCAAAATCACTATGAAATGCAAACATTTTGAATCAATTCAGGACATCCAGGCAGCCATGACAGTGGAACTAAAGATACCAAGAAAGAAGGCTTTCAGAACTGCTTTTGACATTGGCAACAACCATGGGACAATTATTTGAAGCCAGGGAAAGATTTTGAAGGAGATTAATGACAATTTGTCTTTTACTCTACTAATACATATTTTTTAATTTAAACGCTCACTGTATCTTTTGATCACACCTCATATAACAGAATCACATGCATCTGGGACAGGAAGGAGGGGTGATTGGCACCACAAGGAGAGGATCTTGAGAGGTTCTAATGAAGATCTTGTGAAGGTCTCTGGTGAGGCAAGGGTCTCCTGTGACTCTCCTTCCCGCTCTTTCCAACACAGAATGTTAATGGCTCCATTATCATTACCAGAGATCTAGCTATCTACAATATAGTTTTGCTTATTCTGTTGCCAAGACTGCAGGCCAAGGGCTCCTAGGTCATCCCAGATATTCCTTTTTGATATGGAGATGATTAAGTCAAGCTCTCAAACCCTAAGGATTCAGCTATATTACACCATCTTTTAGTGTTTTCTACAGTTTCTTTCACTGGAGTTCTATAAATTTAATTATAAAAGTTTTTACTTTCTTAGTTTGTTCCTAAGCTAGTATTTACTTATTCATGTATTTATATGGGTATATATGTGTCTATTGTAAATGGTGGGCTAGGATATAACTTAGTTGGTAGAGCACTGCGCTGCAGTCTCTGAGGTCCCGAGTTCAATTCCCAGCACTGCAAAAATGGGAAAAGGGCCTGGCAATCCACTCCCAAGGCAATCCCGAAACAGTCAGCCATTGAAAACCCTATGAGGGTTGCTATGAGTCGGATACCAACTCAATGGCACCTAACAACAACAACAACAATGTAAATGGTATTGTTTTCATGGTTTCTTTCCCAGAAAATTCATCATTAATGTATGGAAAAGCTACAGATTTTTGTCTGTTGATTTTGTCTTCTGCTGCTATACTGAATTCATTGGTTCTAACAGTCTTTTCATGAGGTCTTTACGTTTTTCTATGTACAGAATCATATCATCTGCAAATACAGAGAATTTGACTTCCTCCTTTCTGATTTATATGCCTTTTATTTCTTTCTCTTGCCTAAATGCCCTGGGGAAAACTTCTAGTACTATACTGAATAAAAGCAGTGAGAGGATAGCTTTATCTTGTTCCTAACCTTAAAGGGGGCTGGGATTTAGCTCAGTTGGTAGAGCGCCGCTCTGCAGTGCCTAAGGTCCCGAGTTCAATTCCCAGCACTGCAAAACTGGGAGAAGGACGTGGCAACCCACTCCCAAGGCAATCCCAAAGCAATCTGCCATTGAAAACCCTATGAGGGTCGCTATGAGTCAGACACAACTCAACGGCACCTAACAACAACAATCTTAGAGGAAATGCTTTCAGTTTACTTCCCATTCAGTTATATGCATGCCTTTCATTCAAAGAGATTTTAAATATGTGTTTTAATTTTAGGAGAAGGAGCTTAATAGTTACAGAGAATTTACAAAGATAGTACAGAGTTCTAATATATTGCATGTCCTGCATTCCCTATTATTAGTATCATATCTTACTTGGTAGCCTGCAACTGTAGCACTATGGTGTCCGATCCCATCAAATCTCAGAAGCTAAGCTGGGTCAGTCCTGGTTAGTCCTTGGATTGGAGACCACCTGGGAACACAAGGTGCTGTAGGCTTGGGAGAAGGACATGACAGCCCACTCCCAAAAAACAAGCAGCCATTAAAAACCCTATGAATAGCAGAGAAGCACTAACAATAATGTTTCACCTGTTGTATGTAGGGTCACTATGAGTGGGACACCTACTGGACAGCACCTAACAACAATAACAACATCTTACTTTGTCACAATTAATGAACTAATATTGATACATTATTAGTAACTAAAATACACACTTTATGCAGATTTTTTTTCATTTTTACTTAGTGCCCTTCTTTTGATTCAGGATCCCATCCAGAATATGACTACATTTAATTGTCTTGTTTCCTTAGGCTCCTCTTTGCTGTGGTAGTTCTTCAGGCTTTCTTTGTTTCTGATAACATTGAAATTTTCAAGAAGTACTGATCAGGAATTTTTTGTAGAATGCCTGCTTTTTAGTTGGGATATCTCTGATGTTTTTCTCATAATTAAAATGGAGTTGTAAGTTTTTGAGGAAGACCACAGAAAGTGCCGTTTTAAAATTATTTACTATCTTATTTTACTTGTTTTGTTTTGTTTTATTTTATTTTATTTGAGACAAGGTCAAGCTATGTAGCCTATCTAAGCTGACCTCAAACTCTTTAGGCTGCATCAGCCTTCAAAGTGCTGGGATTACAGGTGTACACCACTGTACCTGGGGGATCATTGGTAGGGAGGAAGGGGGATCAGATAGAGGGAGAAGGAGAAGGAGAATCATGAGAGGGCAATGGGGGAAGTGAACACGAGCAATATACAATATTGTTGTTGTTGTTGTTAGGTGCTGTTGAGTCGAGTCCGTTGAGGCCCCCAGGTTGGAAGGCACTCAAAAGACTACTGGGGAAGAGTGGCCTCCTCCAAGTAGAGTCTACCGTGATGAAGGAAATGGAGTAAAACCCCAGGGTGCTCAACGTGATGATGTGGCATGACTCAAAATGAGGAGAAACAACTGTAAACATCCATTAATAATTGGAACATGGAATATACAATATAGAAATGTCATAAACCCATTGAATTGTGCACTAAAAATTACTAATAAGACAAAGGAAAAAAATAAAATTCTAATTTTATCACATCACCTTGAGGGTGGGTACTATCAACATAACTCTTCACTGTTGATTCTCACCTCGATCCCCTGATGTGAGGTACTGTTTGACATTTCTCCACTATAAAGCTAATCTGACAAAATCCTTATTAACCTATTTGAGATGCAGTTTATATGGAGAAAAATGCACATATTTTAAATGTAAAAAGCCATTACTTTTGACAGATAAATTTACCAATGTAATCACTTCCCCAGTCAAGATGTAGAACTCTTCAACCCTCTAACATTATTTTACCTTCTTTTAATTCAGTCTTTTTGTTTCATGAGGTCTCTAAAGAATCTTCTGAGTTATAATGCGATCGTAAGTGCCCCAACACTAGAAGGCACACATTTATTTCCTGTAGAAATAAACAGGTTGTTGTTAACTTTGTGTGGTTCTGTAGGGTACCTTTTACACATTGGCTGTCTTTCCATCTATCTTTCCTGACTGAACTACTTAGGAAATGCAGCTTTACCACCCCATAAACTTGAAACCTTATCCCCTAAGTAGAAAGATTAGGAACAAAAGATTACGAGGAACAAAATTTGGGTCTAATCTTTGAAAAAAACCACATTAACCAAAAAAATCAAAGGAACAAGGTGCTTCTTTCATTACTGCTGAATGTGTGAGATATGTGTGAGAAGAAGAGAATGTGTGAGAAGCAGCCTGACCTGATGCTGCCATAGGAGACTCTTTTCGATAAAATCATGGGGCAAGAGCTTCTGGAAAGAAAGAATGAGGAGAGGATCAAATGGTATTTTATATTCAAAGCTTTCGAAGGTCCATGTTTTTCTCCATGTCCACTGAAGAAGATACAAGACAGGTGTGATCTTAACTTCCTAAGTGAGTTGTTGTTGTTGTTGTTGTTGTTGTTGTTGTTGTTAGGTGCCATAGAGTCAAATCTGGCTCATAGCGACCCTATGTACAGAAGGTGGAAACACATCCCGATTCTGTGCCATGCACATGACCTTATTTATATGAGTTTATATCAGTATTGAAAGCCAGGTTTCCACAGCATTTCTTATCAGTGCCTTCTGGAAAGTGTCCATTACAATATTAATCACTGTTAGATTTATGAGAAAACAATGTGTTTTACAAGAAGCAACTGAAATATAAATATAAAAGTTCATGAGCAGACATTATGCAAGTTTATATTTTATCAATAGTTATGAGAATTGTGGCATGTAATTAGAACTGAAAGAAAACTCAGAAGAATGTCTTCAGTTTGTAGATGAGAAAAATATATGAGAAGAGTTGAATAATTTGCCAAGATCACATGATTTTTTAAATCTCATATGTCATCTTTAATTGAGGTATAGTTTAGATAAACAAAAATGCACACAGTATCTGGGTTGATGAGTTTATGAGTACGTAAACTATGTATAAAACTGTATATAATAACTGTATATAATAACAAGTCAAGACACATAACATTTCTATCACCCTGGAAAGATACCTTGTACCCCTATTTACTAACCTCCTCATACCCCTAAACCTAGGTTAATCAGCTCTCAATATAGAAAATTTAAGCTTTTTCTAGAATGTCAGATAAAAGATATCACATGGTACACATTTTTTTCCTATCTACTTCTACTTGGAATAATAATTTTGAGTTTTGTCTGTGAGGTGTGTATCAATAGTTTTTTTTTTCCATAAATGAATACTATTCTGCTGTAAGGATATATGAGGATGTATCTATGTGGCTTATATCTTGTGGGTATTTGGAACAACAGTGCTATGAACATTTATGTAGAAATCTCTGTAGATGTATATTTTTATTTTCCTGAATAGAGCTGGAAATGTTTTCAGCTGCCATGGTACATACCTATAATCCCAGCTACTCAGGAGGCACGAGGCTGATGCAAAACGATTGCAAGTTTGAGGCCCAAACACCATGTGCAATATAGTGAGATCTTGTCTCAAAATAAAAAATGGAAAAAGGGATCGTAGGGCCAGCTAAGTAGTAGAGTTCTTGCCTAGTATGTATGAGGCCCTGGGAGGGGCAGGGGAAAGTGAAAATGGTGAATAACATGGCAAATGTATGTGTAACTTTAAAAGAAACTGATAAAGAGTTATCTAACGTGGTCATACCATTTTACACTTTGATTAACATTACATAAAAGTACAAGTTCTTCCACATTCTTGTCAACACTTGGAATTCTCTGTAGTTTCTATTTTAGCTCTTTTAATAGGTAGTGGTACTTCATTGTAGTTTTAATTTGATTATCACTGATAATTAATATTTATTATCTTTTCATATGATTATTGCCATCTATATATCTTCTTTGGTAGACAGATGTGTCTTTATTCTTTGTGTGTATATATGTATTATAACTTGATTTATATACAAATTCTATATCAAGTTGGGCTGGGATTTAGCTCAGTGGGTAGAGTGCTGTGCTGCAGTCTCTGAGGCCCCAAGTTCAATTCCCAGCACCGCAAAAATGGGAGAAGGGCCTGACAATCCACTCCCAAGGCAATCCCGAAGCACTCAGCCATTGAAAAACCCTATGAGGATCGCTATGAGTCGGATACCGACTCGATGGCACCTAACAACAACAACAACTATATCAAGTTATATGTTTTATGAAATTTTCTTCATTCCTGTTCTCCTCTCTTTTATTTTTTGATAGAGTCTGTGAAAGATTGATACTTTTTTCCTTAAATGTTTGATTAAATTCTTCTGAACCTGGAATTTTCCTTCAGGGAAAGATTTTTAAAATATATTATTTCATATATCTTATTTTAAACAGCTTTATTGAGATACATTTTACTTATGAAATCCATCAATTTCAAGTGTACAATTTAATAATTTTTACTAACTTTACCAAGTTGAGTAACCATAACCATAAATCAATTTTAGAACATTTCTATACCTTTAATAAGATCTCTCATTCCCCTTATGGTTTATTCCCATCCCACCACCTGCCAGTGGCAATAGTGGGAAGGCTTATAATCATAAAGTCAATTTAGGAGACGTAAACTTTTTCAGATTTTGTTTCTTTTTCAGTCAGTTTTGGTAAATTAGGGCTCTTAATGAATTTATCCATTATCTCTCATTATCCATTTTTTTGAAATATAATTGTCCTGTATCTTTATCGTTTCAATAAGTCTAGAGTATAGAGGGATGTTCTTTCTTTTGTTGTTGTTGTTGTTGTTGTTGTTGTTAGGTGCTATCGAGTCAGTATCCGGCTCATAGCAACCCTCATAGGGTTTTCAATGGCTGACTGTTTTTGGGATTGCCTTGGGAGTGGATTGCCAGGCCCTTCTCCCATTTTTGCGGTGCTGGGAATTGAACTCGGGACCTCAGAGACTGCAGCTCAGCGCTCCCTTCTCCCTTTTTTTCTTCATCTGTTTAGCAAAATGGTCAGTTTTATTGACCTTTTCAAGCAATAGCTTTATATGTTGTTGATGCTTTTTTTCTATTTTTGCTCTTGTTCTACTTCGTTGAGTTACTTTATTCTTTTTTTCTTTTTTTCTTAGAGTTTATTTTATTTTTCTGGGTTTTAATGCAGTTTAGGTCAGTGAATTTAATTTTTTTCTAATGTAAGGATTTAGGTATCAGTCTCTCCCTAAGACCTGTGTTAACTATAGTCCACAAATTTAGAAAGGCTACATTATTCATCCCTCACGTGTCTGTCAGCTTGTTGTGCTGTGGGGGCTTACATGTTACTGTGGTGCTGAAAGCTATGCCATTTGTATTTCAGATACCAGCAGGGCCACCTCTGGTAGACAGGTCCCAGCTGAGCTTCCAGACTAAGAAAGACTAGGGAGAAGGACCTGGCAGCCCACTCCCGAAACAATTAGTCACCGAAACCCTTATGAATAGCAGAGAAACACAGTCAAATATAGTGCTCAAAAATGACTCTCCCCCATGCTGGAAGGCATTCAAGAAACTAGGGAAGAGTTACCGCCTCAAGGTAGAGTCAGCCTTAATGATGGGTATGGAGTAAAGCTGCTAGGACATCCATTTGCTCATATGACATGACTCAAAATGAGCAAAAATACAGTGGCTGCAACAATAGGTTCAAACATAAAAGATCATATGTATGGAACAGCACTGGGTAGTGTTTCACTCTGTTGTACGTATGGTCCTTATAAGTCTAACCTGACTCCACGACATCTAACCACCACCACCGCCTTTGTCATTGGTCTTTTAAAAATGTTTCCTGGTTTCTCTGCATTTGTTTTGCTTGAGTTGTGGCTTATTTGGGATTTTGTTATTGATTTTTAATTCAATTGCCATTCTTGTCAGCATGTGTTCCATAGATTAAAATGCACTAAGACTTGTTTTAAGGAACAATATAGGGCCTCCTTTGATTAATGTTACATGTATCTTCAAGTTTAGTAATCATTTCTTCTGCAGAGAGCCCCTGCTGTTACATATAGGCGTTGAATTTCAGAAATGGTATCCCTATGTTGTATTTTTCAACTCTAGGCATGCCATTTGGTGCCTTCAAAAAATATTCTTGCCGGGCGCGGTGGCACACGCCTGTAGTCCCAGTGGCTTGGGAGGCAGAGGCAGGAGGATCGCAAGTTCAGGACCAGAGGCAGTCTGCATAATTTAACAAGACCCTGTGTCAAAAAAGTACAAAAAAAAAAAAAAGGACTGGGGATGTAGCTCAGTGGTCCAGCTCTTGCAAAGCATGCAAGTGCGAGGCCCTGGGTTCAATCCCCAGGACCCAAAAAATATATACATATTCTTTAATTCTCTCTTCATTATGTCTGCCTTTTTCAAATTCTTCAACATGTTGATATTGTCAGTTTGTATTAGTTTTCCATTGCTGTGCCACAAATTATCACAAATGGAGTGGCTGAAAGCACTAGTCATTTTTCTCACAGGTCAGACACGTGGGCAGGTTCTGCTCAGCTCTCTTCTTAGCTTTCAAAAAGCTGAAATAAAGGTGTCAGCTGGGCCTAGGTCTTATCTGGAGGCTCTGGGGAAGAATCCACTTGGAGACTTCTCTAAGGATCTTGGTGGAAGTCACCTCCTTGCACAGGTGGGCTGATGTCCCTACCTTCCTTCTAGCTATCTCCCTGGGACCAACTGGATCCTATGGTCATTCTCACATCTTTATATATGGGCCACTTCCTCTCAGCAGAGGAAAATGTCCTTTGTGTCAAAGCCCCTTGCACACTTGGAATCTCAGTCTTCCTCTTTGGGAACGAGCCAAAGAGAAGTCTGCATTTGAAGGACTAACTTGGTTAGTTTGGGCCCTATGGATAGTCTCTATCTTTAGATCAACTGATTAATTACCTTAATTGCATCTGCACAAATCCTTTTGCCATGCACTATAATAGACCATAAGGGAAATTTTAGTATTCTGCCTATGTATTTCATTGTGTTTATGTGGTGATTCAAAATCTATCATTCTGAAATCTATTTTTATTGACTAGTTTTTCTCCAGTTTTGTTCATGGCCTTACAATAATTATTGGAGTCTGTATAGTGTAAATGTAATCCATCTATCTATCTGTCTGTCTATCTATCTATCTATCCATCTATCTATCTATCTATGGGGCTGGGGTTTATAGTTCAGTTGGTAGAGTGCTGTTCTGTGTTCTCTGTGGCCCTGGGTTTAATCCCTAGCACTGCAAAAATGGGAGAAGTACTATATAACTGAAAAAGGCCAGAGGCAATCTTTCAAGCATGCTTGAATCTAGAGCTCACATGTTTTAATCAAGTCCCTCTCTCTCTCTCTCTCTCTCTCTCTCTCTCTCTCTCTCTCTCTCAGTACATATCTATCTTTCTGAATTTCTCTCTTTTAGTGTTAGATTCACATATCTCTGTTCATGTGGAAGTTGCTGGCACAGAATTAAACAGGACTACATACTAACATGAAAGAAGGGCTTGGCAATCCACTCCCGAGGCAATCATGAAACAATCAGCCAGTGAAAACTCCATGAGGGTCGCTATGAGTTGGACATGACTTAATGGCACCTAACAATAACAACAACATCCTCACAGTCTACAGCCCTAGCACTGTGGCATCTGATCCTGTCAGATCTCTGAAGTTAAGCAGGGTTGGGCCTGATTAGTACTTGGATGGGAGACCGCCTGGGAACACCAGATACTGTAGGCTTGGAAGAAAGACTGGGAAACCCACTGCCAAAAATCAATCAGCCATTGAAAACCCTATGAATGGCAGAGAAGCACTGACAATAGTGTTTGGCCTGTTGTACATAGGGTCACTATGAATCGGATACCGACTCAATGGCACCTAACAACAACAACAACAACAACCAACATGCTCACAGCTTTGATAGAGTGCTGCTCTGCATGCTGAGACCCTGTGTTCAAACACAAGCACCACAAAAACAGGAGAAGGTCGTGGCAGCCCACTCCTGAAACAACTCTGAAACAATCTGCTGTTGCAAACCCTATGAATAGCAGAGAAGGACTGACACAGTGCCAGGCATGGCACAATATCTCTGAGTGCCTTGTTCTGTTGTACACAGGGCCACAATGAGTCAGAGCTGACTAGAGGGCACCTAACAACAACAACATGCTCACAGCTGTAGGACAGGGAGGAAGTAGGAGGGGCCATCATGGCATACGATTGTGCTAGGTTTGCATTTATGTAGAAAGGCACCAATCTGAGAGTAACTCATATTCACGCTCTATACAAGGTTAGATTTGTACACCAAGCACTTCATGTTCTTATGGACTTGATAGTAATATATCATGTCCGTGCAAAATCAGAAGAGATGACATTGTTTCCAAAAAGAGAAACATATCGTGTGTTGCAGGAGGGGCCCATTGTCATCTGATTCATACCTAGACTGTGTGACAGGGGTAGCCCTGTGTCTCCTCTCCGGCTGCCAAGAGAAAGTCCAGTGATTAGCCCTGCATCTCTCTGGCTGGGCTCTAATCCCATGCTCAAACTCAGTGTTATAGCCAGATGCTCTGATTAGCCATACCTAGACGGTAGGAAGAGGGGTCAGTTCTCAACCAGTACACGTTGAAATACGGAGGGGTATATCCAGAAAGAAAGTGCTGGACTGTCCGCAGGAGGAGGAGGAATAGAGGTGGGGAGAAAAAGAAAACCAAAACAAGAAGTCCTCTCTACCAGAAAATGCTGGTAATGATCTTTGCAGATCTTTGTGCTGGCTTGCTACACATAAGACAACAGAGACTACCAGCCTAAAAAGAGCACTATGGCCAAAGGGACATGGCCTATTTTAACAGAGGATTTGAGCGTTAAAAGATAACTTGGAGTGCATCCAACTCAATCTCATCATTTTCCAGATGGGACAACTAAAACCCAGACTGGGGAACAGAAGTGCCAAGGGCACACAGGTAGTTGGCGCCAGAGACGATACAATAGTATTGCATATTGTATGCAATAATAGTTTCTCATTATCAACAACAGACAGTATAGTCTTCTTTCTGGTTTCCTCTCCACCCTCAGATCTGTATAACACGGTTTTGGTGCACACAGACAGAAAGCTGCACCAAGAGTTGAGTTATCAACCCTGAGAAATATGCAGTTTCCCTATAAAGGAACTAGGGCCACTTGTTGCTTTAATGGGCCAAGTTAGGACAGGGCTGCAGAAGGGGCACCTTTGATAAAGAGCTTCCTGATGCAGTGCAACCTGCTTTCCAGTCCTGACTTGGCTCCCAGAATCCCCAGTGGAGAAGGGGCTAAACAATGGGAGCTGTCTGCTTGCTTCTCTTTTTTCCTCCTGCCATCACGTCGTTCCTGCTCTTTCTTACCTACAAAAACCTGTCACCAGCCCAGAAGCACCTCTGGAAATAGGTAGGAGGGAGCCTTATGCCTGTCAGAACTAGAGAAGAAAGCGCGTTCTGCAGCCTTCTCAGTGGTTCCATCTCTCTGACAAACAGAAGAGAAGGAAGAGTCCGAGGTCTCAGGCGCCTCTGCTGAGGACCGTGGGCAGCTTAGCCGACCCTGGCCCCTAGTGTCCTCTGAAGACCAGGGATGCGGCGCTGTCCCAAACGTGTCATCTTGGCTTCAGTTTCCCTACAGGCTGGCCCGGTGCCAGGTCCTGGAGGAGGCTCAGGGTAGAGGTTCCTTCAAGTCACGAATCAGGCTCCTGTGTCTCCAGTGCGGCTTTTCTTAGTAAAAACTGGATAGGGAGTGGGGACTGAGGTCTGGGGCGCCTCTCCGCTCCTGGGCTCCCGCCTCCCGCGGGTTCTCCCAGGGCTGAGAGCCCAGGCTCCGGCCCGAGGGGCTGGGAACAGTCAGCACCAGACATCCCCGGGCTGATGCTACGCGAGCCCGGCACACGCGTCCGGGTGAGAGGCTTTCGCAGCGAGGTGGGGGCAACAGCCCAGCCCTCGCTCGCAACCTGGAATCCCTAGATTCCCCGGGGGACCACGAAACTCCCGTCGCGAGGCAACCTCCCCCCTCCCCAGCCGCCCACCGGTCCCCCCTCACCTCGGCACGCAGCCCCTCCCTGCGTGATGATGCAAACCAGTGGGGAGGGCGGGCGCGGGGCAGGGTGGGGAGGGAAGGAGAGCAAGCGAGCGAGCGAGCGAGGGAGGGAGGGAGACAGTGGGAGGAGGAGGAGAGGGAGCAGAAAGACCATTTAAAGCGATAGCAGTCCCTGCCCTCTCCCCAGTGCTGGGCTGTCTGAGCGCGCGGCTGCGAGCCGGGGAGCGCGAGCGCCAGGCGAGGTGCGCGGCGGGCGGACCGTGAGCGCCAGGCGCCCCGGGCTGGCAGGCGCCGGGGGAGCCCCCAGCCCTCTCCGGCTGCCTCTCGGAGGGCGCCCCCACTCTCCTCGCCTGCAGAAGTCCCCGGGCTTCCCCCGAGGAGCTCACCTCCAGGGGCGCGGACCGCCGCGCGCCCACCCGCGTCCCCTACAGCGCCGCCGCCGCCGCCGCAGCAGCCCGAGCAGCATGGTCCAGCGGGGGCCGCTGCTCCGCGCCCTCACTTTGATGAAGTTCCCCTGCTGCGTGCTGGAGGTGCTCCTGTGCGCGCTGGCGGCGGCGGCCCGCGGCCAGGAGATGTACGCCCCGCACTCGATCCGGATCGAGGGGGACGTCACCCTCGGGGGGCTGTTCCCCGTGCACGCCAAGGGTCCCAGCGGAGTGCCCTGCGGCGACATCAAGCGGGAGAACGGGATCCACAGGCTGGAGGCGATGCTCTACGCCCTGGACCAGATCAACAGCGATCCCAACCTGCTGCCCAACGTGACGCTGGGCGCGCGGATCCTGGACACTTGTTCCAGGGACACCTATGCGCTCGAGCAGTCGCTCACTTTTGTCCAGGCGCTCATCCAGAAGGACACCTCCGACGTGCGCTGCACCAATGGCGAGCCCCCAGTGTTCGTCAAGCCGGAGAAAGTAGTTGGAGTGATCGGGGCTTCGGGGAGTTCGGTCTCCATCATGGTAGCCAACATCCTGAGGCTCTTCCAGGTAGGAGGGCGCTCCCTCCGGGGGCGGAGCGTGGTGTGGCTCCCCGCACTCCTAACCTTAAACGCTCTGTGGACTCCGGGGGCGCGGGGTCAGGTCAACCTGCCTGCATTTCCACCCCGGAGAGCCTGCCCAATGCCTCCCACCCCACCCAAGGAGGTGTCTTCCCTGCCTAGTTTTTTTCCCCTTCCATCTGTCTCTCCCCTGTCCACGCTCCACTCCATCCGACTTGACGCTCGGGATTTATGGCCCCATTTACAAGAAGCAATCTGTGAAAAACAAGGCGATGATTTAAACGGGTTTGCATTAGAGTGAAATATAGTCCGCAAACAGGCTCGTCAGAGCGCTGGGCTTCTGAACAGCTGGTTAGGCGCACGGGGAAAGGAAAGAGGAGGAGACGCCTGGGAACCGGGCAGTTCCCAACTCCCTGGCCTCCCACCCCGGGCCACCCTGGAAGCCTTGGCTCATTCGGAAAATTTCGGGAAGACCTAAGGAGACTCTTCTGCAACCGAGGGCTTGGTGTTAGCCTAGATGTGGACGTTAGTTGCCCATCTCCGACCTGTGGCCGGTCTCCAGCAGAGCCCCGGGGGCAGTAGGCACCAGGACCCTCCCCAAAAGGGGAGGTGCCGCTCACTGTCCCGACCCCCCAGTTGGTTTCCTCCTCCGGGCAGTTTTGCGCACCGTCTAAATAGCATTTGCAGCCCGGCCACTGGCAGGAGCTGAGCGATCTGCTTTCCACTGCCTCTCCAGACCTCAGCCCAGAGATGAGCTCATGCTCACTGCGAAACCAAATCGCTCTCGCTGCCTCCTCCCTCCGCCCCCTCGCCCGCCCCCTCCCTAGCGCAGCCCCCAACCCCAATCCCTGGCTCTGAGCTCGGAGGTGGATTCTCCAGCAAGGCAAGCAGGCGCCTGGGGCAGTGGGGTGCGCTGAGCGGGCTCCGTGGTTCCACTCCGGGTTCCAGACAGCGGTGGCAATTACAGGAGGGAGGCAGATCCGGGACTGAGACGTTGGTGGGTGACACCGCAGTGCTCGCTCACCTCGGTTCCCGCAGCCTCTGCCCCGTGGCTCCTGTGCTGCATTGGGTAGAAACGTGTGGCTTTGGGGTTCAGGAATTGAGTTTTAGGGTGTCCGTGACAGTGGAGTTTCTCCCTGGGCGTGCTTCAGGGCTTCTAGTTCTTTATGTCTCCTTGCTCTGCTTTCTATTTTTATTTTTAATTTTTTTCCTTCATCCCTCCACACCCTGTCAACCTCAGCTTCCTTTCCCCCGCCTCCTTCCTCACGCCCAAGTTCTAGGCTCCTCTTTCCCTGGAGATGGCCCTTTGCTATCGCAGGCCTCTCTGGGTGCTTGCTGCTAGCCTGAGCCAGGTAATCCCTTCCCAGGTGTGTGGGATGATCTTGGCACAAAGATGCTGCCCACATCTGAAGATCTGGCTTCCTTGCAAGGGCTTGCTCTGCTGGTGTGGGTTCCAGGAGGTGACTTCTTGTGAAGTTCAGGCTGTGACCAGGTCTCCTCCAGGACTGCAAAGTTTGTGCCCGGGAAGAAAGGGTGCTCGTCCAAGGCTGCAACCTGGTGCGGCCCCTCTGATCCCCGAGCACCCCTCACACTTCCCAGTGTGCCAACACGGAGAGAGCTGGGTGCTTGCAGCCTCAGAAGTGCTTTTTGGATAGACTTCCTTCTGGGTTTCTGCTTTATAATCAAAACCTAGGAGGGCCTCCTTCATCTCTGAGCCTCAAGCTGCCCCACTTGAGGGGGCCGCTCTGCGGAGAGGATGAGTCAGAGACAGCACCTGAGAACCACTGGGGCGGGGGTTCCAGGTGTTCTCAGCCCTGGGGGGGGGGGAGGCACACTTAGTGTTTAGCATTTTTTAATCATTTTGCTGCCTGTTTTCCTCTTCCCTCTGAGCACGGATGTTACTGCAGATGGGCCTGTCTGCAAAAAAAAGAGTGAAATGCTGGAGTGGAGAAAGCCATTGCAGATTAGGCTAGGGACTGTGTTTGGTGAAAGGGATTCCAGGGGGAGCTCCTTTTTCCTCTAGTGCTCCAACCTGAGGCAGCTTCCAAAGAAACAAATGACTTATCTTAACACCCAGCTCCCCAGTTCCCTGAGCTGGGCAGGAAGCGAACCAAATGCTAGTGTGAGAACTGTGGGTTCGGACCAAACCATTCAGAGGAGACACTGTCATTTTCCTCTAATTTGCAAATTGCTGCTATTCATGCTGGATTGAACAGCTTAGGGGAAAAGAGCCCACAGTTTCCACCTTTATTTATTGAGGAGAGGCTGGGAGGAGGAGGATTGCATCAACTTGTAGCTGGTGCTGCAAGCCGGATACATCCACTGGGGTACCATCCTCGCTAGCCATTGCCCATGTGGAAGAGAGAGAGAGAGAGAGAGAGAGAGAGAGAGAGAGAGAGAGAGAGAGAGGACACACACATATAAGTGTGCATGTGCATATGTATTCCTGTGGCTTCTTTTTTCTTTGTATGTGATTTAGAAGCTCTTGGCATGCAAGTCCAACCCTAGTTTTCCAGCTTCTGTCAGCCTGCAGAATGTGTAGAGGGAATAATGCTACAACAGACCGGTTGTTCATTGGCACCCTCAATTAGGGGGAGAGGGAAAGGAGGGTAGGTGAATCTCCTCTGGGATTCCAGGGCTCAGTTCAATTAAAATTGGCCTATATCAAATAAACTCCCACAAATGATTCAATTTCAAGCTTTACAGTGATTCTCCACGTCCCCCCCACCCCCCGTCCTTGCACCTTGCTGTGGGGACAACAGCAAACTGATCACTGGAGATACAAATTTATGGTGAGATAAGCATCTAGCCTGGGGGAGGAGACACTTAGGAACTGAAATGGGGGTGCTCAGTGTCCAGGGGCAGAAGGATATAACGAGAGAGTAATAGATATAACAAGTGCTGCTGCCGCCCGCAGGCCTGGGATCAAGTTCTTTCCTAAAAGGAAGGACCTGGGCAGGGGTAGCACTCAGATGGAAATAGCGTCTTTCACGTGGAGTTCTTCGCCTGCTGGGGTACCAGCCAGAGGGGTGAGCTGATCAAGTCCTCCCTTTCTCTCTTCTGGATCTACCCTGAGCAGGTTAGAACATGACTTGTCCAGAGACCAGGAATCCTACCAGGTGGGTCTTTCAAATCCAGGACTCTGAGGGTAATGAAATTAGCGTGTGGCCAGGGCTCTGCCAACCAGAATTAAATCACTGCAGCCACCCTGCAATGCATTTTCAGCCTCAAAGAAGCAGCAGGGAGGAATTTCTGGAGATTTGTTTCTGAGCCCGTGCAAAATAATACTTTCCTAATGCTAAGAGAGATTAGTCATAAATTAATATTGACCATGAATAACATATTTTTAAAGAATAATCAGAGTAGGGATGGCTTAAAGTGGAGAGATTACATAATACGGTGACTGCAGGATAAATCTCTCCTGACCACTGTTTGATGGCTGTAAGTACAAAGTATTGTAAAGTCATGGGCACGATTCTATTCAAGGCTTTCCTGACACTGACGTGAGGCTGTAAATTGCTCTTGCTGCACCCCTATTCTGAATGAGCAATGTTTCACATGTAGTGGCATGGGCTAGGCTATAGGCTCAGATTTGACTGGCGTCTCTATTCCACTCATTTTTTCCCTCCAAAGTCACTAGACTGTAAGAATGTGCCCTTATTTGAGCATAATGCAAATCGAGGCCTGTGGACCTTGTGCCAGAAATGAAATACATTTGTAAGTTGTAAGTCAATATTTTCTTTGAATTCATTGAAGTTTGAATATAAGATCAAACTTTTGAGACAATGTTTTATACATGAGTGCCTATTTTTTGCCTTTCTTCCTTTCCCTTTCTCTCATATAAGGGGACGGAATGCAGATTATAAGGTAATGTGGTATGACTGTAGTAGGGCCATTTTTGAAAAAAGCAACTCTAACCTTTTATTAAAAAAAATTTTTTTTTTGTGGTACTAGGGAGCTGAGCCTCATGCATACTTTGTAAGCACTGTGCTACTGAGCTGCACCACCTAACGGCTCACTAAGTTGCTCAGGCTGCCTCTGGCCTCTAGCTTGCAATACTCCTGCCTCAGCCTCCCAAGTCACTGGGATTACAGGCATGTGCCAGGCTTTACCTGCTCTTTTTTACATTGCATGAATATAGGTATTACTGCCATTTGGAATAATCTGTATAACAATCTCTGCCTCCACATTTACTGTGTTTTAGGAAATTTGCCTAACAGATGGTGAGTGGGAAATTTTTAAAGGGGCATTTTTTTAAAAAAAGCAGAGAAGGAAAGAATGAAGACATGCACATACTATATTTGAAGATGTCGCCATGTGTATTTTATGTATACACAATCCATATAATTAGGATGTCTTTGGGCATTTTTCTCTTCAAGAATCATTGAAAAAATGACTGTTTTTACTTTAACTTCACAGACAACAGAGTTTAAGAAATTACTGGTGCTCTATTTTCTACATACATACAAGCGATATCTTGGGTCTAAAATACCATGGGTGGGTTAATGTTCTAGTCTTAATCCTGCCATTAATTAGCTAAGTTACCCTAAATAAATCAGTTACTTTTTCTAGGCCTCATTTTTCTCATCTAATTTTTGCCTTAAAAAATGTAATTTCTAGAGGTGTCTGCTCTTTTTATTTAGCTTAGAGAACACCTGGTCTTGCCAGAACTCCATGACATTGTGTTTTCAGTTCCCAATCTGAACTTTCAGTGAGTTTGGGGCAACTTTTAAGGGACATTTTCACATAATTGTCTTGGTCATTACTAGTCTAGTTAATTTCCCATATTCAGACTTTTCCCTTATTCTTCTATCTTGATATATCCCTATGGGTCAAGCAAAGTGGGTGATTGCTTCAATTGTGGGCATCTGGCCTTGTCTAGACCAATTGGAATTTTCTCTAAGATATTTCTCTTAGAGATAAATGGAAAAATGTCTCTTCTTATTTTTGTGATACCTGCAGCTGTACCACTGTGGTGTCCAATCCCGTCAGATCTTGGAAGCTAAGCAGGGTCATACCTGATCAGTACTTGGATGGGAGATCGCCTGGGAACACCAGGTGCTATAGGCTTGGGAGAAGGACCTGGCAACCCACTCCCAAAAAACAGTCAGCCATTGAAAACCATATGAATAGCAGAGAAGCCTAACAGTAGTGTTTCATCTATTGTACACAGGGTCACCATGAGTTGGATACTGACTTGATGGCACCTAACAACAACAACAACAACAACAACAACAATTTTTGTGTTGCTAGGGCACCCAGTGGCCATCCAACACAATCAAAGACTTTCTGTAGCATAGAATCATGCAATGGTAAGCAAGGCTGGGTACTTGAGAGCCAAAGCCCAGCTGATCTAGAACCCCCAAATGCAACCATATTTGAATCTAGATGCATTCATGAATTTCTGGTACATGCCTTTAAAAAAATGCCATCACTCTGTTGAGTTTGATTTTTGCAATGCACAGTTGAAAACAGCCGATTTCCTGCTTTTACATAACCTTTACTGAATGACATTCATTTAGTGAAAAGCAATATATGACATTTTCTTTACTTAACATAATCCTTTTAGGCCAGGTTTGAGATATTCAAAACTCTGTATCTTTCTACACTCTTTGCAACATGTACTGTAATTGCCTTGAGCACTTGTGCCTGCAACTTTCCCATCTTGATGCGGTTGAGAGAGAGCAGATATTTTTGATATCAACTATAGCCTATAGGCGTAATATCTGGAAGCTTTCGAACCATGCTCAATTCCTTTCATTAAGGCAAATCTTTTGTTGATGTCCCCAGGGCACAGAATCATTTTCATGGCATAATGGAGTACAAAGTATATTAAACTCCTAGGTCCCTGTACAGTAAGCAGCAAACTAGACTCTACTCCTCATTCCCTTTTACTTTAAATAGGCAATTAAGAACAGTTGCAAACACATTTTCCCAGCAACTGAAGTGCATATGTGATTTCTATCTAAGAACACATTTATGCAACATATAGTCAGACTAATTAAGAGACCTTTTGTGAGTTTGCACAGTAAATATATGTCTTGTGCTTAAAAACACAAATAAAACCTTTTTGTACAAAAAGATTTATCTGAGAGGAGTATTGTGGTACAATTCTTAATATGAAATTTCCATGTTTGAAAACTAACCTCCTTTCAATTGTATTTACTATTAAATGCTTCTTGAGTCAAGTTATTATATTATAAGAAGAAAAATAAAATGTCTGACTTTAAAGTGGTGTAGTTAGGTTGTTGTTAGGTGCCGTCGAGTCAGTATCCAAATCATAGTGACCCTCATAGGGTTTTCAATGGCTGAGTGCTTCAGGATTGCCTTGGGAGTGAATTGCCAGGCCCTTCTCCCATTAAAGTGGTGTAGGATACATATATTTTATGAGAAGTTCTAATTTCTATTAAATAATAGTAGTGCTGTCATGATAATAATTATTTGAGTCTTCACCATGAGCCACTGTGCTGTGTACTAGGAATACTACATCTCATTTAGTTGTCACAATGGTTCTGTAGTGTACATATTGATGTCCCCATTGTACACTTGAGAAAAGTGATTCTCATAAGCCTAAAGTCACCTAGGTAGTAAGTGGCAAAGTCTGGAGTCAAACTTGGATTTTTCTGATAATACTTAGGTTATTTAACCATTCTGCAGACTGCTCAACTGTTGCACAAATGCAGAAATGCTTAACATAACTATAGATTAAACTACCCTGAAATCATGATGATTTAAAGACATCAGAGTTGCCCATTGCTTAACCATATTTATTTATAGAAGTATTATATTTCCTTTGTGGAGCAAGATGAATTCTGTAGGCCCATAGAAAGTTGAATACGCAAACTCCTACCTCCAAATGAAAGATACCTGCTCTCCATAATTCAACAAGTAGCTGGCCATGCAGACATAAATATATAGTAGACTTTTCATGCAAACAAATGAGAAAAGATGTTTCTTGTCCTGATTCAGTGCCCATCATTATGGATTATGATAGCTCTTCCTAAACTTTATTTCATTCACTCCACTCTCTACAAACCTCAAGTGGGGAAATCCATCATTCAGATATATGTTCAAAGTGAGAGGACTGTGTTAATACAGTTGCTGAAAGTCGGGTTGATAGAGCACAGGAAGTACATCCTAATAAATGCAGCAGTAATGTTTGGGCTGGGGAGGGAAGGGTAGGAAAAATTTCACTTTAATGGATTGTTTTGGCTCTTGCTATATAAGTGCTGCTGCTTAATAGTTTTATAATTGGTCATTTACAGAATTCCCCATCTCTGGGCATTGTGCTCACTCCACTGCAGCTGCTGCTTCTTGGGCTGGGTCTTGATGGAAGGTAGCAACTAAGTCGTACAGCCCTTCTGCGTTATTGTTTACATGATGCTATTCCTATTTGTTAAAGCACTATTTAAACATGTTTATCATGTCTTAAACTTGATTATGCTGGGAAAGTATTGGCTCTGGCAGACATCATGGAGGACGTTTTCCACGAGAAAACATGCTCTGTCAAAGGACTTCTAAGAGTTTTCATGTAGGGGCTCACGACCCAATTCTAGCTTTAGACAAACTTGAATTAAAAACCATACTCTCTACTGTTACCTCTATGACCTGATTAATCAGGAACTACACCTTTCAGCAATTTTGTTATCTTTTGATGGACATAATAACAAAGTACTTGTGCGATAGAGCAATTGTAAGGGTGGCATAACATATGGGTGGACATGTTTTTGTGCTGAGTTTAGCATGTTGTAAGTATTGGGTTATTTTTAAAGCTATTGTCTTATATTATTATTATTGTGCTAACATTAAATCTCACTTGTTGTTGTTGTTGTTGTTAGGTGCCTTTGAATCGATATCCAACTCCTAGCGATCCTATGTACCACAGGCAAAACAGTATTTTTAGTGCTTCTTTGCTATTCAGAGGGTTTTCAATGGCTGATTGTTTTTGGGGGTGGGTTACTGAGTCCATCACCCAATGCTACAGCACCTGGTGTTCCCAGGCAGTGTCCCATCCAAGTACTAACCAGGCCTTGACCCTGCTTAGCTTCTGAGATCTGATGCCACAGTGGTGTGGCTGCAGGCCTTAAATGTTGCTATTGCTCAAATAATCACTATTGTTACATTTGCCATAAAATATTTAGAGTAATGCATATTATATTATGCTCGCCTTCCTTCTTTCCTTTTTTTACTTTCTTGCTTTCTTTCATTTTTTTAAAATACGGTCTTGCTATTTATCCCTGGCAGGCCTTGGACTCTCCATGGAGCCCAGACTAACCAGCAGCTTGTGATCCTCCTGCCTCAGCCTCCTGAATGCTGGACTTTCAGACTTGTGCCACCATCTGTTTCTTTTTTGAATTGAATCAATATCTCTCCCTCCCTCACTCACTGTCCTCCTTCCCCCTGTCTCTCCTTCCCTCACTTCCTCTCTCTTGCTCTCTCCATATATATGGAGAGATATATCTATATCTATATCTATATCTATATCTATCTATATATATGGAGAGATATATCTATCTATATCTATCTATCTATCTATATCTATATATATCTATATCTATATCTATCTATCTATATATATATATAGATATAGATATAGATAGATATATATGGATATATATATCCATATATATATATATATCTATATCTATATATATATATATTGGCCTGGGATTTAGCTCAGTGGGTAGAGCGCTGCGCTGCAGTCCCTGAGGTCCCGAGTTCAATTCCCAACACCGCAAAAATGGTAGAAGGGCCTGGCAATCCACTCCCAAGGCAATCCCGAAGCACTCAGCTATTGAAAACCCTATAAGGGTCACTATGAGTCGGATACCGACTCAACGGCACCCAACAACATATACATATATACATATATATATATATATATATATATATATATATATATATATATATATATTTGTTTGGGTGCCCATTGCTTAACCATATTTATTTATAGAAGTATTATATTTCCTTTGTGGAGCAAGATGAATTCTGTTTGGGTGGGGGGAGTACTAAAGGTTGTTGCCTTGCCCATGCTAGGCAAACTCTTCTCATCTGAGCTATAACCCATCCCCTTTCAAAGTTTTTTTACTTCGAGACAGGGTCTTCCTAAGTGGCTCAGGTGGATTGTAGCCTTGAACACATAATCCTCCTGCCCCATCCTTCTATGTTGCTGGGATTACAGGTATGCTGCGCAGCATCTAGAGACCCACCTATCTATCTATATGTGTATATTATATATTATATATACACACACACATAAGTTTATGTATACAATGTATTCATTTATTTATATATACAGAGAGTGAGAGACTTCACTAGTTCTGTTCAGTGGAGTGAAAATTGTCATGTACTGATTAAAATAATGAATTCTGTGGACTTATACTAACCGAGAAGCTTAGAGCATTGGAAGGTATCCAGGCCTGAGTTTGAATTCCATTGCAACACTTTTCTAGCTGCAAAGCCTAGGGAAATTCATGTAAATGTTTTTAGCTTTATTCCTCCTTCCTTCCTTTCTAATTTTTCTCAGAAATATTTATTAAGTCCTTTTCGTGTGTACTTTTCTAAGTGCTTGGACACATCAATAAAAAGGCATAAGCTCACTCACACTAGTGCTCTCTCTTTCTCCCACCCCCTCCCTCTCACTCCCTCTCCCTCTCTGTCTCCCTCTGTCTCCCTCTCCCTCTCCTCTCTCAGTGTACACTGGCATGTGTGGAAACAGATGGATGTTATAAATAAAATCCTACGGCATGTTAGAAGTTGAGCATTATGGGATAAGGAAAAGGGAAAAATTGTGGTGCATGCTAAGGACTGTTGGGCTGGTAATGGCTGAGGGGTATAAATGTGGGTTCTAATTTTAAATAGGATGCTCAGGGTAGACTTGATAGCATGACATTTTGTTGGGGTTCAGCTCTGGCCCAGCAAGGTATCGAAGCCTTGCCTCAACACTAGGTGAAGTCCCAGGACCTTTGGCGATAGGGTGATAGTTAGTCGGTGGCACCAAAGAAGGACTTCAGGAGTCTTCTTTATATAAGAGAACAAGGGTTTTATTCACCTGCTCCTGCAAGGGAAAACAGGGACAAGCCGAAGGGTGTTATTGAAGTCGATGGTTCGCGCTGGCCTTGACTCTCCCAGCTGGCCTCCTCTATTCTCCTCCACCTCAGGCAGAGGGGAAGATTAGGAGAGCACTTCCTGTCTTGCTTGAAGCCTTCGCTGCTTCGGAGACCATGGTCTTGACACAGAGTCTTGCTTAAGACCCTGGTTTGGTCTTGCTTGAGACCCTGGTCTTAACACAGAGTCTTGCTTGAAGGTCTTGTTGATTGTAGGTCTGTCACAATGTTGAGGAGATGAGTCTGGGTAGTAGGGTGTGGTGGTTGAGTTCAATGAGGTCAGGATGAGAGGTGGATACATTAGGTAGGCTGGCTCTTCCATCAGATGGTAATGGTCTGTAAGAAGGCTCCCTCCCTGCACCAGCAAGCCCTGTTTACATAGACTCCTGGAGCGGGGTGGTCAGGGGAGTGGCCAATCAGGGCAGGGCACGTGCCAGGAGTAACTGCCACTAACTGCCATGCAAATAAAGTCTTGTAATTGTGCACTTTTGGTAGGTAGATAAGGTGCCATCAAGCCAATCATGGGAGTCCCCTTATAATCATGGGCATCTGGGTGACCAATCAGAGTGGAGGTGGTCACTCCAGAGCTGCACTGGTCAGGGGCCAATTGGGTTACACGATGGGAGAGGTAGGAGTGAAGGACCAGGATGTAGGCCAAGGGTCACTGGCCCCAGAAGATAGACATTTGTCCTCCAGGATGGCTAGAGAGGCCCCTGCTATTGTGGTCCTCTCTACCCCCTGGGGCTCCCATACCCTGGAGGATAGATGTTGGCCCTCCAGGTGGGCTAGATAGGCCCCTAGTGTGGTGGTACTCTCTAGGAATCCCAACAAAGTTTGAGCAAAGACTTGAAGTGAGGGAGTTAGTGGACTGGATATAGGAGAGCCGCGCTCCCTGGGGATAGGAATAGCCAGTTTCAAAACTTCAAGCAGACAGAAGCCTAACATGTTAGAAGAATATCAAGGAAGCTGTTCTCATGAGTAGAGGCAATAGCAAGGAAGAGACAGGAGGTTTGGGGTCAGAGATGGAATGAAGTAAGGTCTGGGATGCCATCACAAGCATTTTGTGTTGCCCTATAAGTGTAGGCAGCCAGTGGTAGGATTTTAACAGAGGTGTGATACAAAATGTGTCTTGTTTTGAAAGGCTAACCTTGCTGTGATCAGTGGCCCATGCCTATAATCCCAGCAATTTAGGAGGCTGAGGCAGGAGGATCATTAGTTGGAGGCCAGAAGCCGCCTGCACAACTTAGGAGACTATCTGAAAAGAAAAATGGAAAAAGAGCTGGGGGTCCCCCCTGCCAGTGGCAGAGCACTTGCAAAGCATGGCAAGGCCCTGGTTCGTCTCCCAAGGTGGAGTACAGGGGAGCTAACCCTCTCTATGGTGCTGAGGGTATGGGAAAGAGGTGTGGAATCAGGAAGAATAGATAAAGAGAGGCATTTATAGTTGTCCTTGAGGTAGATGTTAATCTGGTGGTTTTAGGCAGGATGCTAGCAGCAGAGATTCCAAGAAGTGATACATTTTGAAGGTTGAGAAAGGATTTCCTAGTGGATTGAATGTGGGATGTGGAATGAAGCAAGCAAACAAGTGTGGACCCGAGATTGAGACTTCTTGTTCTTAGGTGCTATCTGACTCATAGCAACTCCTATAGGGTTTTCAATGGCTGATTGTTTCAAGATTGCCTAGGGAGTGGATTGCCAGGTCCTTCTCCCATTTTTGAGGTGCTGGGAATCAAACCCAGGACCTCAGAGACTGCAGAGCAGCACTCTACCAACTTAGCTAAATCCAAGCCCATTTGAGACTTGGGCATCTGGAAAAGTGAGCTGTGATTTGAGGTGTATAAGGCTTAGAGAGAGCGAGTGTAGGGGTTTCAACATCAGTTTTAATGATAGAAGGTTCAAGATGGTTTCTTGACATCCGAGTAGAGGTGTTGAATTTTCAAGTCTGCACTTCTGATTAAAAGTCTGGACAAGAGAATAGGTGCAGAGCTAGGGATGTGGCTCAGTGGTAGAGCACTTTCTGAGCATGCGCAAGACCCTGGGTTTGATCTCAAGCAACACACGCGAGCGCGCCTCATGAAAGGATTAGTTTCCAAATTAAACAAGATAATGCAGTTAGCACTGTGGGTTCTAAAAACACTTAATAACTATCAGCTAAAAATAATTATCTAAAATGAAAAAAATGCAGTTTGGTTTTGCAGTAAAACTGAACAAAATGCTTTCTCATTATTCTAGTAATATTTGTGACACAGTTATTTTAGTCAGATGCCTTAAGTACAAACATTTAGAAGAAACATTTCAGTTTCCAACCTTTTTCTCTGATACTATAATTGTATCAGAGAAAGGTTTAAGTTAGTTGTGATTAAAAACCTCTTTGAGGAAAAGCAATTCAGAACGACCTAGTTAGTGCATGAATATTTATTTTTATTATTTTAAGCCTCATCAAACTCAGTTGAGAATTTGTCATCTCTGATATATATGCTGAAGTTTAGGCAGTTACCCATGTATTCAAGCAAAAATAATGCACTTGTCTTAAACTGTCCATGTGACTCCTACTTGGAACAATTTCACCAATCATTTTTTTCTTTCATTTCCTTCCTTCCTGCCTTTGTTTCTTCCTCTATTCCTTTCTCCCTCCCCATCCTCCCTCCCTCTTTCCACCCGTCCCTCCCTCCTTCCCTCCCTTCTTTCCCTTCCTTCCCTTCCCTTCCCCTCCCTTCTCCTCCCCTTTCCGTCCTTCCTTCCATCTTTCCTTCCTCCCTCCCTCCCTCCCTCCCTCCCTTCCTTCCTTCCTTCTTTTATTGGGTGATGGGTATCAAACCCAGGGCCTTGTGGATGCTAGGTTGAGCTATACTACTAGCCTCTCATTCACTTTTTAAATTGAAAACACAATGAAGGAAATGGCATGCCATTGGTTTTAAGCTTGCTTTAGATATTTCCAAGTTTTTAAACAGCCTCCTTGGCTAAGCCAAAATTCTGTTCCTTATTCATTTGGCTACCAGATATTGGCTTAAGCATGTGTTGTTCAAAATGCATGACCATGTTGTCTCTACACATCTATAATTTTATTTTAACACTATCATTATGTAAGCTATATTTTAATTGTAATTATAACACACTTTATATCAACACATATCCATTTCTAGTGTTCAGGGGAAAGCAGCATGTAGTAAATTTTATCAAAATATAGCATCTGAAGAACAGAACAGAGGGTAATTGTGTAATTCTGTATTCACTATAATTAAGTTCGATGTAGTTGGCATAATAGAATTAAGATTAAAAAAAAACCACAATGAGGCAACACGATTCCATATCCCCCACCCTGTTCACATCTAAGAACACAGACTGAGGCTGTTTTTGTGTAGAAATCCAGAAAGAAACCAGTCATCACATGAATGACAAGGATACGAAGGGTGGAAGTCTGGACATAAAGTGTTTTTGTTTTTGTTTGTTTGATTTGGGAAGTGGGGCAGATATGCTACTGGAACCACAATTTCTGGAACAGTGAAGCTCAATCCCAAATATACTACCCTGCCATCCTCATGGATAGGGACATACAATACCCTGAAAGTTGCTTCCTGTGTCTTGGTAATTGGTGGAGAGGAGCATCCCAAGATGGCACTGCATAAGGCATAGCATGTTGTTTCTAAATGACGGGCATCTCTTCATCTGCCACCTTCAGTCTTGCTCTCTCCTGCCCTCGCTCTCGCTTTCCTGGACCTGAGTTCAGAGTGAAGAATGACTCACACGAGAAGTCCATTGGGGGACAGTAGAACATATGGTTAAAAGGTGTATAGGTGCCCAATGTAGTTCACATCCTGATTTCTTCTTGGTAACCACATGAGCTTGGACAGTTGGCCACGTACCTGCCCCTCACTATTGCCTCCTGTGAAATAATAGTAATAGTTCTGTCCTCATGGGACTGTTCCTAGGTTTAGATGAGGTTTTCCATGTCAAGCAGTTAATGTAATGCCTATAGCACGGGGCGGTCTATTATGTACCGTTAATAGTGTTATTGTTCCTGTTCTCACCTTGGTGGTTGGTATTACAGCAATGCCCTGTTCTGTTATGCCCCACCCTGCATCCCAGCCCTGTTCACGCACAAGAGCAGGTTGTCAGACAGAATTTGTGGTCTCTAGTCATACTAGGTCTTGGATTTAGCTCAGCTGGTAGAGTGCTTCTGTGCACACTCTGAGGCCATGGGTTTGATCCCCCATACCACAAAAATGGGAGAAGGATATGGCAACCCGCTCCTGAAACAATCCACTATTGGGAAAACCGTATGAATAGCAGAGAGGTACTGACATAGTGCTGGGCATGGCACAGTGTCAAGGAGTTTTCTTTTGTTGTACACAGGGTGGCTATGAGTCAACAAGTCATCCCTGCGGTGAGGCCAGTCCACAGAAGTCATTGCTGCTCATTGAAATGGTTCCTTGATTGAAAAGAGAAGCTGAGTGGTAAGGCAAAGCAAGGGACTGGGTAAAATAGCCAGGACTCAGAAGGAGAATCAAGCAAAGGGCAAAATGCATAATTATAATTTAGTAACTGAAAACAAATCAGATGGACATCATTTAAATTTTTTCTCATCACATAGTGGTAGTGAAATCTTGGGTGCCAGCTGTAACCTCTCTCAGCCTAATCTACATCTAAAAGGGAGGAATACTACTACTGCCTACTGCATACAACAGCTGTGAAGAATAAAGGAGTAATTCCTTTGAAAGCACTCACCACATAGGTTGGCATATAATAGGTGCTCAACAAATGTAGCTACCATGACTACTTCCACTACTATTGTTACCAAGTAATGGAACACATCTAAGATCATTTCCAGTCTCAAATTGCACATGATCCTTTGGAGAACCGGCTTACATTTATCAAGTGTCAGTTACAGGTTAAACCTCAGGAAACCAGAAGTCCTCCAACTGTACCCCAAGTCAGAGCCAGCTGGGGGGGGCAGTTGCACCCCTGTCATGACTGTACTAACCATATTGAGATCTTCTGTGTGTCAGGTGCTAAGCTAGCCCTGTATATCCATTATGTCATTTTGTTCTCCCACTTGTGTACGAGAAACCATTACCGTTTTGTGCAGATAAAAGCACTGAGGTGTTGAGATAAGCAACGGGACTCAGTGAGAGAGATGGAACCAGGATATTCAAACTTCTGTCCCTCTGACCTCCAGAGCCTGTAAATGTTATATCACAGCCTGGAAAGGAGATTCTCTTTCAGCCACCCCTGTAGGAGTAGAGAAGATTCTTAATCCTCAGATGTCTCTATTCCTTCTGCTCCCCTACCCTCGGTGCCAGGAGACAGAGAAGGGACACCTTCACATGGCAAAGGGGACCTCCTCCCTTCGGCCTTTCTTCTGTCAACTAAGTGGTATTTTATTTCCTCCTTAACAATTCCTACATGTTCATTTTGGTAGTTAACCTTGACCTCTTAGTATTTTTGCATTCTGTACGTGACTCATCCACTCTATTTAAAGTTAATTTATTTGAGGTCAAGTGTGGGGTCTTACTCATCCTGCAGTACAGTTATCTCCTGTGGCGTCTAACTCTATGCTTTTCATCCTGTAGGGCTTCTGAAAATATTTATTTGAGTTTTGTTGAATTGTGTTCAGCAGCAGCACATTAAAAGTTACACACAAAGTGCTTTCTTAAAGGGGAAGCATTCTAAGTAACTTTGTAGCTCTTCAAAATAAGAATATAACAGAACTCATGATTCTGGATGCCTAGATGTGGTGTCTGATCCCTTCAGATCATGGAAGCTAAGCAAGGTTGGGCCTGGTTAGTACTTGGATTAGAGACCGCCTGGGAACATCAGGTGCTGTGGGCTTGGGAGAAGGACCTGGCAACCCATTTCCCCCTGCCACAAAAAAAATTCAGCCATTGAAAACACTATGAATAACAGAGAAGCGCTAACAATACTGTTTTGCCTCTTGTATGTAGGGTCGCTATGAGTTGGACACTGACTTGACAGCACCTAACAAAGACAACATGATTCTGCATACATTTTTTTTCTATTTAGATCGACTACAACTTGGGCACCCTTAATTCATAAATCTGAAATCTGAGATGCTCCAAATCTGAAACTTTTTGAGCATCAACATGATGCCACCTGCCTTATGTGACAATTCACAGTCAAAATATAGGCACACTGAAAATATTGTGTGAAACACAATATTCAGACTATGTGAATATGAAAATATAGAATTCAGGCTATGGGTCTATGAAACATAAGTGTTTTTTGTATATAGATTTTGGTCCCATTACTTAGATATTCTATTATGTGTATGCAAATACTATAAAAATCTGAAAAAATCTAAAATCCAAAACAATTCTTTCCCCTGACATTTCAGGTAAGGAATACTCAACCTGTAGTTCATATTCCCTAATTTTAACATACACTAGTAAACCTGAGTTCTCTCTCAAATCTATGAACTTTTACCTATTTGTAACTTAGCTTGTTGATTGTGTTGTTGACTTCTCCATTTATGGTGACAGTATTTACTCATGGCAGAGGTGGGATGGCTTAGGAGGTTCATCTAAGACCTATAAATTGGTTTTCTAGAGAAATAACAAATAGTGTCCTTTCATATTTCTTGAAAATTCATCAATTTTTTATGTTGTTGTTGTTAGGTGCCTTCAAGTTGGGTCCAAATCATAGCAATCCTATGTACAACAGAATGAAACATTCCTCAATTCTGTGCTAGACACACAACATTATTTATGTTTAAGCGCATTGTTGCAGACACTGTGTCAATCCATCTAGTTGAGACTTTTCCTTTTTTCCATTGGCCTGCCACTCTCCCAAATATAACATCCTTCTGTAAGTATTGGTCCCTCCTCACAATATATACAAAACATGTAAGATACACTCTAGCCATTCTTGCTTTCAAGACGCACTCTGGTTGCACTTCTTCTAGGACAGATCTGTTGGTTGTTTTGGCAATACATGGTATATTCAATATTTCTCTCCAGCACCATAATTCAAAAGCATCAATTCTTCTCCTGTCTCCATTATTCAACATCCAGTTTTCAAAACCATATGATGCAACTGAAAATACCATGGCATGAATCAGGCACACCTTCGTTTTCAACGAGACATCTTTACTTTTCAACTTTACTTTTCAGCACTTCACAGAGGTCTTTTGCCACAGCTTTTCCCAATGCAATGCATCTTTTGATTTCTTGACTGCTGGTTCCGTGGGTTTTGATTGTAGAACCACATAAAGCAAAATCTTGAACAACCTCAGTCTTTTCTCCATTTATCATGAAGTTGTTTACTGACCCAGTTTTGAGGATTTTTGTTTTGTTGATGTTGACATGCAGTTCTTACTGAAGACTATGTTCTTTGATCTTTGTTAGTAAATGTTTCAAATGCTTTTAATTTTCAGCAAGCAGAATTGTATCATCTGCATAATGCTGGTTGTTAATGACTCTTCCTCCAATCACAATGCCACATTCTTCTTCATAAAGCCCACCTTCTTGGATTATTGGCTCAGCATAGACGTTGAAGAGATATGGTGAAAGGTACATCCCTGACACATCTTTCCTAACTTTAAACCAGTGAATGTTTCCTTATTGTATTTGAACTGCCTCCCGGTCCATGTACAGATTCCTCATGAGTACAATTAAGTGTTGAGGTATTCCCATTCTTCACAGTGATATTCATAATTTGTTATGATCCACACAAATGCCTTTGCGTAGTCGATAAATCGTAGATAGACATCTTTCTAGTATTCTCTGCTTTCAACTACTGTAGCATTGTTAGGTGCTTTCAAGCCAAGACCCTAATACAGTTTTCATTGGCTGATTGTTTTGGGGTTCAGGAGTGGATTGCCATGTCCTTCTCCCATTTTTGCGGTGCTAAGAATGGAACCTGGGTCCTCACAGAGTTCAGAGCAGCACTCTATCAACTGAGCTAAGGAGCACCTGGTATAAGTTTTTATAATGCATATAAGTTTACTCATTCACAAAGTATAAAACTATCTTAAAAAGTTTATCTTAATTCTTTCACCCTCTTCTCATCAATCCTAATGGGAAGAGAGCTGCTTGCTTTGGTATGTGCTTGTAATCTCATCAATGCAGGAGGCAAAGACAGGATGGTCTTGAGTTGGAGGCCAGAAGCAGCCTGTACAACTTAGCAAGACCCTGTCTCAAAATTTAAAAGAAAGCTCAGTGAAGCTCAGTGGTGAAGCACTTGCGTGGCATGTGCAAGCTCCTAGGTTCAAACCCTTAACGTTGGGGAGAAAGAAAAAAGGAAAGACAGCAGGCTGAGTGGATGATAGTCATTATGGAAGAGAGCAAGGATGTCTGGGTAGGAGGCAGTGCCCTGGGTGTTAATGGGTTCATTGGTTCTCCCCTATTAACATCAGCTTATGCCTTGAGTGCTTGCTAGGTGTAAGATGCCTTTCCGACCTCCACAGCTGAATTGTGTCGCTCACTCCCCTGATAGACAGTGCAAATCTATTCTGCTGTGATCCCCCTCAGTGCACACGTGGAGCAGGGCTCAGGAGGTGTCATTCGCTTATGCAAATGGCAGAGGTAAACCTAGAACTCAGGTCTGTGTCATGGACAAATCAGAGATTCTTTTTTTTTTTTTTTTTTTTTTTTGCCCCTGAATTAAATTTGTGCAACTGTACGAGAGTGGATTAAATAGCTTCTATAATTTCCTCAGTTCTTTTTATAATTAAGTCTTTGTCTGATTTTACAATTATAGAGGGTAAGAGGAATTCCAGCCTATCGAACTGTATTTTTCTTCTGAGTGAGGGCTGTTTTGTGACATTACTTCTTCACTGAAAACATTGAATGTGTACTGTGTGCAAAGGCATTTTAGGGCACAGGAATCATAGGATCCTTAGGTTTGCCCTTAGCGGATGGAGATATCTTGGACTGGTTTTCCAGGTGTAAGAGGTTTGGGGCCAGGAAGTTACTTAAACTCACAATGACAAAACCATGACATAATCAGTTCATAGGCACGTGATGCCATGGTACAGCAACATACTTGAGTCCTACTATTTCTCCCTGGGATTAATGACAAAGTGGACTTGAGTTTGAACATGGCGAATAGGTGTATTGATGGGCTTGATGGTCCTATGCACATGTGGTAGCTGGTGGCTACCTGCCGTCCACACTGCTGTTTTCAACAATCCATAAGGGTACTTTCTTATCTTGCGTATAGAGAAGTGCTTAGCAATGATACAGGGACCTGGAATCCCCTAGTAAGGACATTATTGAGTAATACAGTGGTTTTTAAAATATCCTTATAGAAAGGCCTCTGAGGTAGAGTGACATTTAGTTGTGAGAGTAGAAAACAGTACTCCTTTACAATTTATGGGAGGAAAAATAGGCCACTGGGTAATTTCCTCAATTAAAAAAAATATATACAGACAACTTGAAATTAGGTTTATGTATACATATATAGCAATTAGCAAATGAAATTATTAGCAGCTATACACATAAACACATGCAAGGAAATAGCTGATTAGATTTAATTCAATAGCTTGCTTTTTGCATATTTGTGGTTATCATTTTATATCAGAAGAAGATATTTCTTCCACTGTCCACAAAAAATTACATTCATTTAAGACCAGTATAGGCTTCCCCAAGTGTCTTAGTACAGTTTTAATCTTTAATAGCTTTAGAAAAATGGAATTATAAACATGTCCCCCCAAGTCATTTGAAACTTTGTTTAAAATTCCCGTATACTTACTTACACTTATAAAATTTGAAAAACAAATATTTAATTTATTTATTTGTTTCTATCCTTGCAATTGAAGATGGCAAATGCTGACTAAAGAAAATTAAATATGCCTTATTCAAAATGATCAAAACTCAATAAATGGCAAAGAAATTCAAATAATTAAACTTTTAAAGGGTGCTCTTTTGTGAATATAGTGTTTCTTCTTCTGAAGGAATTCATCTTGAAACTCTACATAGACTTTTGGGAGATGAAGTTAAATAAGCAACTACTCTGGCTACACTGTACACTACAGATTCTAGAGATGGACATTAAATAATAATACAGACCATAATAACAAATCCTCTCAGACAAGGAAGAAAACAGAAAAGTAAACAATATATTAGAAATTGCAGACTTTTTCAAAACATTAACGTGCTGGAGAATCACATGGCGAGCATTCTTTGCCACCAGATTCCTCAACAACTTTTCCTGTTGGACGGGTGTAAGGTGTTGGAAACTATATTTTTGTTGAACATCTTGTGGAGATTATCAGACAAATGTCTCAGTTCTTAATTATTCTCAAACTTTAGCCCCCATCAGAGCCACCTGAGAGTCTTGTTAAAATGAAGAGTATTGGATTTCCACCTCAGAGTTCTGACTCACTAGATTTAAATTTTTAACCAACTCCCCTGGTGTTGCTGATGTCCAGTGATCAGACTTTGAGAGCCACTGATTGACCGAAAACATCTTCAGTCCAGGATTAGGTGTTTCATGAAGAGTTGTTCACAGAGAGACTTAGAACAAAGGGGCTCTACCTTAAACTGGCAAAAGGTAAAAATACTAGCTGGCACTTACTGATCCAATCAAGATTATAAGAAAGTAATCTGCACTAACCCATTTAGTCCTTCAAATAAGAAATTGAGGTATTCTTTATTATCCCCATTTTATGGGAAGTCCAGAGAACTTCCTTAATTTGCCAAGATGTATAATAGGTATGCAGCAGATTAAGAATTCAAATCTAGGAAGGGTAATTCCACAGCCTACATTCTTTTTTTAGAGGATCAGTATCATTTTTTATGAATGAATCATAATTGTATTATACTTACAGAGTACAGTGTATCCTTTCAATATATGTATATCATGAGGAATGATTAAATCCAACTAATTATTGTATCTGTAGCCTCACCTGACATGTTTTATGGGGCTACATTTGAAATTCACTGCATTATTTCAAATTATACAGTTCACTGCCCTCTTAACCATTCTGCTTTGCTTATTTTACTTAACAATTTTGCATACATACCAGGTTAAAATACTGTCAGCTATAGATTCCAGAAGGGACAGACCTCTGACAGTATTTAGAAGGATGAGTAGATATAAAAATATTGTTGTGTGCCATCAAGTCTGACTCATAGCGACCCTCATTGGGTTTTCAATGATTGATTGTTTCAGAATTGCTTTGGGGGTGGGCTGCCACACCCTTTCCCCATTTTTGCAGTTCTGGGGATTGAACCTGGGTCCTCAGAGAGTCTAGAGCAGGTGTTCTACCAACTGAGCTAAACCTCTGCCCATAAAAATATTAGTATTTAAAAAAGATTTTGAGCTGGGTGCAGTGGCGCACACCTGTAATCCCAGTGACTTGGGAGGCAGAGGCAGGAGGATCCCAAGTTTGAGGCCAGAGGCAGTCTGCATAATTTAGTGAGACCATGTCTCAAAAAGTAAAATAAAATAAAATAAAATATGGGCGGGGGGGGGGGCAGCTCAGTGGTACAGCACTTACAAAGCATGCAAGCTCGAGGCCCTGTGTTCAACCCCCAGTGCCACAAAAAAAAAAACAAAAGTGAAGAATATCAGGACTTTCAGACAAACAATCCTCTCACATATACCCTAAGCAAGTCTAATTATGAAAAGGCTAGAATAAGTATATAAATTTGGGATTCTGGAAAGGAGTCTGGAAAGGTGACATTAGAATTCAGTATCTATTTGTAATGACTTTGCCTAAAATAATAGAAATTGAATCTAGGTGACTTACCTCACTTTTATTCATGTGGTAGGAAGTTTGGAGATAGTTCCTTGAATGTTGGTTCTGCTGCTAAAGGATATCAACACGAGACTAGATTCCCGTCCTCCTTTCCCCTGACTTCTTGTGTTTGCCCCTGCAATCTCCATAGTTGCAAGATGACTGCTGAATTTCCACCTCTGTTCCTCTTCCTTCAGGCAGAAAGAAAGAAAAAAAGAATAAGACAAAGAAAGGTAAAGTTTACATCAGGTTGCAAATTATTTGCCGAAACTTGTCCTCAGACCACTGCTTCCAACCTCACCGGTGAGGGATTTCAACTAGCCATGTCAGCTGTGAGAATGTTGGGGTAGCCGCCTAAATCAGAGATTTGATAGCAGAGAGTAAGGAAAGAGTGCTGCAAGGCCGTTCAGAGTGTCTTTTTCCCCAAGTTACCCCAGGAAATACTACCAAACTCTGTTTTATTTCATACATTTTACTCTGACAAGTGGTGAGGAGAAGTTCCTTATCTGTAAATAGCCTCCTAGGAAGAGTGCAATCATATAATTGCATAAACCCCCAGAGAGACTGTTTCTTCTTAGAACTCTGAAAAATGTTCAAGGTTAAAGGCATTTTGATCTTAATTTAGCAACTTGTAGTTGATTTTCCTACCATGACATTCTTTCTCTGCAGATGTTTTGTCAGGCTTTAGAATGTTCTGGAAGTGGACAGCGGACTTTTTATGATTCACATATAAACAATACACATCTTTTGAAAGTAAAACCCATTTAGGGACCAAAAGTCATTTCATCTCATTATTGCATTTTTCTCCTCTGTTGTTGTTAGGTTCCATCAAGACAGTGTCCGACTCACAGTGATCCTACATCCAGCAAGCAAAACACTTTGTCAGTGCTTCTCTGCTATTCATAGGGTTTTCAATGGCTGACTGTTTTTTGGGAGTGGATTGCCCGGTCCTTCTCCCAAGCCTACAGGACCTGGTACTCCCAGGCAGTCTCCCATCCAAGTACTAACCAGGCCCAGCCCTGCTTAGCTTCTGAGATCTGATGGGATCTGATGCCACAGTGCTACGGCTGCAGGCTTTTCTCCTCTACATTTTCACAAATGTTCCTTTCCAAAGTACTTTTGAGCAAATCTACTTGATATCACCCATGCATTTCTCTGTTTGACTGCTTTATTAGTAGGAGTTTTTCAGCTTTCTGTCTCTCACTTTGTGTAAGAAGCATCTTTCTGGTACTCTGTCTTTCCATATTTGGACTCATGT
>VMDO01001290.1:0-133823 GCA_007922755.1 Pedetes capensis
TTTAGTTCCTTAACTTCATCATGTCTTCCTTTTGCTTTAGCTGCTCGACATTCAAGGGCAAGGTCCAGTGTCTCTTTTGACATGTAATTTGGTCTTTTCTCTTTTCCTTGTCTTTTAAAGAACTTTTTGCTTCCTTCTTGAATGATATCTTTTATGTCATGCCACAACTCTTCTGGTCTCCTGTCATTTGTGTCTAATGCATTAAACCTATTTTTGAGGTGGTGTCTGAACTCAGGTGGGATATACTCAAGGTCATACTGTGGCTCTCGTATACTTGTTCTAATTTTCTTCAGCTTCAGTTTGAACTTGCATATGAGAAGTTGATGGTCTGATCCACAGTCAGCACCTGGTCTTGTTTTGACATTTTGTACAGAGCTTTTCCCTCGTCTCTTTGCACATATGTAGTCAATTTGATTTCTGTATGTTCCGTCTGGTGAAGTCCATGTGTATAATCTCCGTTTATGATGTTGAAAAAATGTATTTGCAATGAAAAGGTCATTGGTCTGACAAAATTCTATCATGCGATCTCCAGCTTCATTTCTGTCACCAAGACCATATTTTCCAACTACTGGGCCTTCTTCTTTGTTTCCAACCTTTGCATTCCAGTCACCAGTGATTATCAGTATGTCGTGATTGCATGTTTGATCTATTTCAGATTGCAGAAGCTGATAGAAGTCTTCCCTTTCTTCATTTGTGGCCTTAGTGGTGGGTGCATAAATTTAAATAATAGTCATATTAACTGGCCTTCCTTGTAGGCATATGGATATTATTCTATCACTGACAACATTTTATTCATGACAGATCTTGAAATGTCTTTTTTGATGATGAATGCAACCCCATTTCTCTTTAGTTTATCATTCCCAGCATAGTAGACCATATGACTGTCTGGCTCAAAATGGCCTATGTTGGTCCATTTTAGCTCACTGATGCCTAGACTCAAAATGAGGAGGAACAACTGTAATCATCCATTAATAAATTAACTGAGAAAAATACATTTTTATTAACATATTAATTATAGAAAGAGACTTCATCATAGTTTCCATATATGCATAATAACTTGCTTTGAGCATATTCCCCCCTTCTGTTACTCTTTTGTATCCTTCCTCTTGCCTTTTCCCATACTGCTTTTATTGAAAAATGCATTTGAAGAAGCCTTATGATGATTGTTGCTTATTTTAAGATAAAACAGAGTATTCTTGATGAAGAGTTCCGTGGTGGGTGAAAAGGATTTGTGGTTCAGAATTTTGGTTTTAATTACAGTGTTGAACAAAATAAGAAAATCATTTGCTCTTTCCCATGAAAATCTCTTTGACCTTGTTTATCTTGTCCCATATTTAGTGTGCTCCTGGGAGGTTTCTGTCTTCCCTTTGTTCTCATCCACTTATGAGGAGAAAATCTAGATGCTTGTAATGGGGAAGTCTTGTGTATGTCAGTGGGAAAATAAACAAATGAGCCTGAAATTCCTGTAACACCATATATTAGTTTCACTTCTTATAAGAATAATTGAAAATAATAAATGATGACCATTATTTTAAGCCAATGTGACAATGAAGGTCACTGTGATTTTACCAAGAAGATATGTGACTATCTCACTTTAAAATGATAAACAACATAGGTAAATTCCTTCTTTGCTTAGGATCTTTTTGTTATACCTGCATCTTTATATTAATATGTATTTATATGCACATTAAGGAGAAATATACCCATTTATATTCAAACTAAAGTAAAAAATATTGTATCATGATTTCATCATGGGCAGAGGTTATAGTTGGATTTCATGATAAGTGGTTGGAGGTAGTAACTAAATTTCCATCTGAGTTTTCAATCAATTTTGAGAGAAAATCATTTGAAAGGTTAGAACACTCTCCCTCTCTTATGGAATAGCTCCTTGGTGTTTCCCGCAGAGAAGTAATTATTGTGTTGGAATAACTTCTCTATTCACATCTTCCCACTGATTCTTTCCCTATTCATGAATAAGAAATCCCAACTTTTGGGCTCATAACAATTTGAAATAGCTGAAGTATGAGTAATATGTAGATGCTTTTTATATTAACTAGGGAATAAATGCATATAAATCCTTTTCACCTGTCTCAATTGGCCAGACGTTTTCATTTCCTGCTTAAATGAATCCAGGTACAGTTCAGCCTAAAGAGAAGAAGTCTTACTTTTGTGACTTGTTGACTCCTTGTGGAATTTAATTAGCATGAAGGATTCAGTAATGTATAACAAATTATAGTCTATAGAAATTTCAGTTCCATTCTATTCCTAGCTGCTGTGACCTTAACTTCTTCAAGACTTGATGCTCTCATCTTTAAAATAGGGTGATGATTCTATCCATGTTATAGGTTAATTGTAAACATCAAACCAAATAAAACATTTAAAGTACTTGATACAATGCCTTCTACATCTTGAGTAGTCTATATATGTTAGTTGTTATTATCTTATTTCTGACCATTTCACTTTTTCTATCTCAGAAAATTTCCTTTTGGTCTTTTTGAAAAGAACTCAAGTCACTGTTAGCTCATCCCATCAAGAATCCATTAATAATGCAGATAGACAGGTTCATGTTTCATAGCCAGAGGCCCAAATTACCCAGAGCCATCTTGTCCGAAGGAAAGGATAAAAGTCAGCAGGTTGAATTTTTTTCCAAATTTCAGCTTGTAGCCTAGAGCATCTTGGATCTCAGCTACTTCAGCAGAAACCTAACTTAGATGCTTTTCTTTCTTTTTTAAAAATAAGCTACTTTCCATTCAATGATGAAAGAGTGTCAAAATAATGTATTCTGAAATGGATTTTTGTGCTGCTCAAGTTATAAATGTATGGGAAGTAACTGAAAATGTGAAAATATTCATAGGTTGAATCTCATGTTTGCTAATCCTTATATAAGTATGTCTTATAAATCCACAAATAACATATATCTTAATGAGATGAATAGAATTCCAAAATAAGATTAATGTGAAACAAATGTATTTGGATATATTTGGCAATATTTAATCAAAGTCCATTTGGAACCATGAGCAGAGAGATTAAATTAGGAATAACTCTTCTGTGATTATTAACTCCAAATCCCTCTTCCATTTTGATTTAGTCATTATGTTCTCACCTTTCCTTTGCATCTTGTTCTGATGTCTTTTTATTTATTAATCCTTCCGAATAATTTTGCTCCCTTCATACAATCATCAGAAGACAACATTTGGGCATCTGCTCAACTTATAACAATTCTTTTTCTCTGGAAACTGGCCGTCTATTTACTAGGGACACCAAGGGAGTTCACTCAGGAAACACGCCTGCCATGTATAAATCCGTTTTCTTAGTGAAAACCTGTCTGCCCAAGGACCCTTGGTTTAAGCTGAACCAATCAAGTCATCCCAGAGATTTGGAACTGAGAACAAGAGACAGTGTCTGCGGGGTGAGTGAATAATGGCTTATTAACATGCTACAAGTTTTAAGCTGAGAAGTAATAGGACATTCATCAGAACAAAGCAACACAGAAAGCCAGTTAATAGAGAAAAAAAAAATGGAGCAGAAATAAAGGCAGAGCAAATGTGTGATTTTGAGTTGTGGGTAACTTTCTACAACATGGTTCTAGACCTTTTTTGATCATTAGCTACATTCCTGCCCTAACTCTGATACATTAATTTACTAATTCAATAACTCATTTGCTATACACTTTTTGAATGCCCACCAAGTATCAGGGGCTGGGATTTAGCTCAGTTGGTAGAGCGCTGCACTGCAGTCTCTGAGATCCCGAGTTCAATTCCCAGCACCACAAAAATGGGAGAAGGGCCTGGCAATCCGCTCCCAAGGCAATCCCGAAACAGCCATTGAAAACCCTATGAGGGTCACTGTGAGTCGGATGTCGACTCGATGGCACCTAACAACAACAACAACCAAGTATCAGGCATTGTGCTAAGCATTTTGCCTACTTTATCTTACAGAATTTTATTTAGAAATTTAAACTACAACCAAACAACCAAATAGCAAAACAATGGTAAGTGTCTATAATATTCTGACAATATCTCAGGAGATTTTGCAGACTTGATTTTTGCTATCACTGGAAATTTTCAAAAAAGTCCCAATTATATTGTGACTGCTCTAAGCTAGATTAGCTGAGAGAAAAATTCCTATTTGTGAAGTGCAGTCTTGTCTTCCAAGATTGCACTGGCAAGCAAATTATCATCTCTGACCATTATTATGACCTACTTAAGGTTTAATGTAATCACTGGAGAATTCTGATGTGAGAAAGAAAATTCACAGGGTAGCACAAATAAGATTTTTAGTGTTCACTTGTGAAATATCAATGACTAAGGGTGCAAGGCTAATGGTACCTAATGCCTTATGACAAAAGAAAACCAATCTCCTGACCTATTTCCTTACCAATCTTCTATGCCTACATAGCATAATGATGCAAGTCCATAAATATCACTCTCCAGGGAAAACATGTTTTAGAATATCTTAAATGCAAGATGTGGAGAAATTATAATTTGTGTTATGAGTAGTCAAATTTATAAGATAAAATGATGTTTATATTTAGGTAAGGTGTAAGCCATTCATGAGAAACCTGCTGGTTCATTTTCCACTGAAGATGCAAAAATCTTTCTATTAGATCAGGGAACTAAATTTATATTACTTGTTCTTATTAAATAACAGGTAGTATTATATGAGTTAATGTTAGAGGTAATGCATAAATGATCATCTATACTCCCTGAGTCCTACTCTTACCACTCATAGTTTTTCATGCACTTGCTGCCTGGCATACACCATTACCTCTCCATTTAACTTGCTTAAATACTACCATCACACCATGTTTTGCCCTTACTGTTGAATTCCATAGCCCCCTTTCTTCTCATTTAGAATAAAGTTTGAATCCCTTTCCATACCTTTAACACCATACAAAACCTGTGTTAGCTTTCTGTCACTGTGACAAAATACCCAAGATAATGAACTCATCAAGAGGAAAGGCTTATTTTGGCTCACCAATTCAGAGTTTTCAGCTCACCTTCACTTGGTCACACTGCTTTGGGTCTGTAGTAGCATAATACATCATAGCAGCAGTGAGTGGAGAGAAGGCTATTCGCCTCATTGTGGCCAAGAAGCAAATAAAGAGGAAGGGGCTCATGTCCCAATATCCCCTTAAAGATCATCCCCCCATGATCTAACTTCCTTTCAACTAGGCCCTTCTTCCTGAAGGCTCTACAGCTTTCCAGTAGTACCATGAGCTGGTGACCAGCCTTCGACACGTGGCCTTTCCGGGACACTCCGGATCCAAACAATAGCACAATCATAAATCAGAGTTCTTATTTTTGCTTTTATTTTTTTCTCCAGTCTTACCTGAAATTCATTAGAGAAAAATAGTTGTATTAATTTGCTAGAACTGCCATAACAAATTACCATGGTCTGGATGGTTTAAACAAAAGAAATTAACTTTCTTATAGGTTTGGATGCTAGAAGTCCAGGATTAAGGTGTTAATGGGGCTCATTTCTTCTGAGGTCCTTTTCCTTGGTCTACAGATGGTTGCCTTCCTCTGGGTACAGATGGTTTACATATGATCTACCCTCTGTGCATGCCTTTTCCTGATTTCTTCTTAGGACACCAGTTACATTGTATTAAGGCTCACACATATCATCTCATTTTACCTTAATTTTAAAGCCTTACTTCCAGCAAGTGGGGAGGTTGGTGTAGAGATGTCTAAGAGCCAGAGCCCTCTGTCCTGAGGCGAGCCTACCCCAGTAGGAACCCAGGCTCACAGGTGTGGCGATGCAGCGGGAGGAAGATGGCAGGTGCTGGCTGTGGTCTGTGCTGGCTGCCCTCTGGCTCTGTGAGTGATGCTGTGGTCTGCATGGGTAGGGTCAGGGCTGGGGGTGGGGGGATTCTAGGCCCAACACACTGGTCACTGGCTCTGTACATTCTCTAGGCACCAAGTGACAGCTGGAGTATCAGCCTCGAGGACATAAACACCAAAAGAAATCTTTGTAGCCAGTAGGACACAAGGAAAGCTAACGTTCAAGTTCAAGTCTACTACTACTACCCAGGGTTTGACCTCAGTGTCCTGGGGCTTTGGGCCAGAAGAGGTGACACCCTTGTTATTCTTCCACCACTCCCAAGGGCAAATGTACCTTGGAAATTACCGAACATTTGAGGACAGAATCAGCTGGGCTGGAGACCTTGATAAGAAAGATGCATTAATCAGCATAGAAAATATGCAGGTTATATGCAGTGATACCTGTGTATGTGATGTCAAAATCCTTCTGACATCATTGTTCATGCTGGACATAGTAGGCTTTAAGTCATGGAGAAAGAAAGTTTGCCCACATTTCTAGTTTGGGTGGTAGTGGGTATAATTATTGCTGCCTTCGTTGGTCTTACTCTGCTCCCTGGTGTGGATCTTGCCATCCTCCATAGAAAGAGGAACTCAAAAAGGAATTACACCGGCTACAGTACATCAGAGGGTTTGTCACATTTAAGCAGGCTCTGTGGAAGTCCTGCTCCACCACAGAGGATCTAATAAAGAGTCTGCCTGCCAGATCTCAGAGAGTCCCTGACCTATCTGTGCAGTTAGGCCATAAGATTAACTAGTCTGAATCTGTGGTATATACGGACATATCAAAAAATTAAGAGAAGATCTACAATGTAACTTAAGCAAGAAAAAAATGTCCAAAGTGGACACCTATATAGAAAATGTAGTCCCTAATCATATGTGGGTCTGGAGTTTAGTTCATTTGGTGGAGTGCTGCTCCATACTCTCTGAGGACCGAGGTTCAATCCCCAGACCACAAAAAGAGGAGGAGGAAGAGGCAGCCCAATTCTGAAACAATCAGCCTTTGAAAATCCTGTGAGGGTTACTGTGAGTCAGCCCTAACTCGATGGCACCTAGCAACAACAACAACAACAGCATACTCTGTACTATAATTTCTAGGGCTGGGATTTAGCTCAGTTGGTAGAGCACTGCTCTGCAGTCTCTGAGGTCCCAAGTTTAATTTCCAGCACCACAAAGTGGGAGAAGGACGTGGTAACCCACTCCCAAGGCAATCCTGAAACAGTCAGCCATTGAAAACCCTATGAGGGTCGCTATGAGTTGAACTCAATTTGATGGCACCTAACAACAACAACAAAAACCATGTGTGGTCTTGGGGACTCATCCAAGGACAAGCACATTTGTCCTCATACAAGGAGAAAAAAACATGTGTATAGCCAACCACAGTGGCCCAGGCCTATAATCCTAGTGACTGGGGAGGCAGAGAAAAGAGGATCATGTATTGGAGGCCAGAGGGAGCTGGTATAACTTAGAAAGACCCTGTCTCAAAATAAAAAATAAAATAAAAATGGACTAGGTGTACAGTCCAGTGGTAGAACACTTGCAAAGCATGTGCAAGGCCCAGGGTTTAATTCCCAATTATGGCAAAACAAAAACAAAACAAAAAACCAAAACAAACACAAAATAATTTCTTATGTGGGGAGCCAATATTGGGAGATAAAAAGATGGAATGATTCAATTGTCTTGCTCTTTTTGTACATTTGTTCAGGGTCATTTAGGATTGGGAAATTTCAGAAACATTCCTATCAACATCGTGTAAATATGGTTTGCCTTGATGGAGAGAGAGCAGACCTTTTCACATTTCCAATAGACATGTCATTTTTATCTAAGGGCTCAACCACTCGTAGCATTTATTATATTTGGAGAATGAGCTGATATGATGAAATTTATCCAGGGTGGCCTTTTACACAGTGTCGGAACCATTTGGTTGTAGCTTGTAGACAACATCCATGAATCAAGGTACTTGAAGATTGTTCAGAAGCATTTGTTGATGTTTTTCTAAAATGCAGGGTAATTTTAGCTTTATATGTTCCATAGACTTACTTTAATGTCACAGCCTTAAAGTATATCACATCAGTTTGTGGATTCATAATAACAAGGTTGTTTTTGTTGTTGTTAGGTGCTATTGAGTTGGGTCCAACTCACAGTGACCCTATGTATAACAGAATGTAACACCCCTCCATTCTGTGCCAGGCACATGGTCTTTTTTATGGTTAAGCCCATTGTTGTAGACACCATGTCAATCCATCTAGTTGAGGGTCTTCCTTTCTATCATTGACCCACCACTTTCCCAGACATAATGTCCTTCTCCAGGGATTGATCGTTCCTGACTACATGTTCAAAATAGGTAAGACACGGTCTAGCCATTCTTGTTTCCAAGTAGCACTCTGGTTGCACTTCTTCTACGACAGATCTTTTGGTTCTTTGGCAGTCCATGGTATATTTAATATTCATTTTCAGAAGCATAACTCAAAAGCATCAATTTTTCTCCTCTCTTCCTAACTCAGTGTCCACATTTCACAACCATATGATGCAACTGAACGTACCATGGCATGAGTCAGGCGCACCTTCATCTTCAATGTGACATCTTTACTTTTCAGCACATTAAAGAGTTCTTTTGCAACAGTTTTTCCCAATGCAATGTGTCGTTTGATTTCTTGACTGTTGCTTCTGTGGATGTTGATTGTAGAAGTAAGTAAAACAAAATCTTGAACAACCTCTTAGCAAAGGATAAATGCTGGAGGTAATTTCTTTCTAGGTACTTTAGGCCAATACTATAGAGATAACTGAAGTAGAAAATCCAGGCTTTGCTTGAGGTGTATTGTGCTATTTGGAGGTAAAAGGTGTGAGCTATATTCTTTGCTGAAGTTGTAAATGCTCAAAGTCTGTGTTCTCACACAGAACAATCTGGAGATAGGCATTTTTTTCCTTCTAAGAGCATGGAAAAGGGATCACTAGATTGCTGCTCCCTGGTTTCCTTGAGTGCTCTCTAGAGAGTGGCCTTCCTCATAAAGCTTCAGCCATGCTTCCAGTAACAGGCAGATTCAGGTAGTCACACATGGCTTTTATAGTAGCTTCATGATTTCTCAAAGCTTAAAGGAGGTCAAGAATTTTAAAATCTGAGTAGTGTTATTACTGTTACCTTAGCAATCTCTCCTCTGTCCCTGTTTTGGCATTGTTTTATTTTATTTTTTTCTACTTTTCTCCCACTTCTTGGGATCAATGAACAATGAAAATAGAAAAGCAGACAATTGGTTTTCTCCCCAAAACTAATTTTCTCTCTGTGACTACCACCTATCCCACCTCAAACTGATGAGATTTTGTTTTAGTGGGAATAGCATGCATGGTGAGGATCATTAAATAGTTATTTATATTGTCAAAAAATAAATAAAAGCCTTACTTCTAAATATCCCCTATTGAGGATTAGGATTTTAACATATGAATTTAGCAGGACACACATTTCAGCCTGTCCCAGTAGAGTTCTTTGGACACAAGTAAACATACTCTGGCAAGTTTGGACATGCTCTGTCAAAAGCATAAAGGACTTGAGAAGAAGTGACAAAAGAAGTGCAAATTCAATGACTCATAAAAATTTTAGGTATGAGGGAAAGGAATCTCTAGCATTTTGTGCTCTTAGCTACATAGATTTGAATGGGACTCCCGTGAGTATTTCTTTCCAAAAGACCATCTTTAGGAAATCTGAGTGGAAGAGAAGCAGAGCAAAGGAGAACAGTGATAATTATACAGGAGCAGCAGGTCACCAGGGTACCCTCACATCTCTTGAGAAAATTGGGACCAACCGAAGGAGATTTCACAGGGAAACTGCCTGTAATGTCCTTATAAAAAAGTGAGTCTTGTGAAAAATGGTAGTGTAAGAAAATCCTTTCATTTCCATTTATCATAAAATATCCAATGAATTGACTATGCAAATAGCCAACAACATGATGAATTAGGATAATAGTGTTAAGGAATTTAGAAACAAACCTGTTAAGGTGGTTTTTGAAAATGTTTTTAAGTGAATAAGTAGGTGCCACATTGTCTATCTCAGGCACAAGATTTTCATGTCATTGAAAGGAAAATAAAAGATGGAATATTTAATATTCTGAAATATTTAATTAGGGCACCCCAAATATTTCACTAAATGTTTATCTCTAAATGAACTATTTCCTCATGTGGAAAAGCAACAAACTAAATAAATAAAGATAAATAAAACAATAAATTTGTAAAACAAAACAACAGCATGTTAATGAATTCTCCTAGGGTGATGAATAAACTCTCCCCATTCAAAGAGGGGATAATATAAGTACTTTTGCTGAACTTAGAATTTAGCTTCATTTCCATCATTCATGGAGAATATTTAAAAGTTCATTAGGATTGATGGTTTCTCTGAAAAAAAAAAAAGCAACAGCAAATCAAGGGCATTTCCTATATTTTTAGAATGACTGACTCATACTCACTAAAGCAAGTTCTAAGAACTGACTTGCAGATCTCTGTGTATATCTAAACATGTTGTGATTTCACCATGGAGTTTCCAGACTTTCATGTGTTTTTACTCTTTATCCTATCTTGAGCCATGTTTATATTAGGATATATTTGATGGAAAATAAGAAGGGGTTAGAGTCCTTCCTCTTTATTGTTTAATTCTCTCATTAATCACCTGGAGGTATGCTTATGACACAGGCTTCTTGGTACAGTTATTTGAGATTCTGAAGCTGGGGCTACGACAGGGAAAATTTTAAAATTCTGAGTGAAAATACTCAATAATAGCTGTTGGCTCCCAAACTCGTTTAAAGGGAAAACTGAACAGCTATGATTTCTGTAATATATAATAATAGTAGGGGATGATAGGGATACTTTTACCTTATTCTTCATTGATTAAAAGGGTGAGAGGAAAATATAATTTCTAGGACCAATGGCATTTTAGAGAAGTTCATAATAACTAGACATGCCCTGTGATTATACTTGCACGTTGAACATTTTGAAACATTTCAAAATTTAAGATTTGTGTATTAATTTGTATGGAAATTTGATACATTTTAGATGATTTCCTAGATTTAAATGTTAAGAGATAATTTAAAAAATACTTTTGTGTTCTAATTTATGCAGAGCTCTATCCAGAGATGTCATGAGATGTTATTTTCTTTTATTAAGACATTTAAATCTGATAATAAGTTGTCCTGTCTGTGTGTTTGTTGAGATGTTGAGTTATGATGCAAACAATTAAGGCAATTAAGGTGTTCTAGACACAATGTTCTCAGAAACTATTCACCTACAATCAAGGTGTCATGAGATCTACTTTTCTAATATTGGAGAAACAAGAAGTGTCATCAATAATGCTACCTTTCAAGTTAAGATATGCTTTGGAAATAGAAAAGTACCTTCTGATTTTCTGATTTTAATAACAAGTGTATGTTTTAATAACAAGTTTAAATTAAATGTATGCTTAATTCCACTCTCTGAGTTATTCATTACCATGCAACCTAAACAAGCAATTAAAATCTTGTGAATAACACATATTCCAACTTGCAGATGAATGAATGACCTTTTGCAAGTCTTTTATCCTCTCTGGTACTCGGTGTTCTTGTCTTTCTGATAAGGGCTCAGACAAGGATCTTAGGTAAAGTTCTTGGTCTCAGCTGTTCTGTGGACAGCCAAAGCATCTCTTTGATTGCACAGCTCCTCAGCTGATTCCATTGTGCAATGAAGGTTCAGAACTACTCAACTAGCAAATGTTAGCCTCCTAGCTCTACTGTTGTGGGATACAATAATTCTCCTTTTGTCGTACTAGGTCATCAATCTTTATTATTGAGTTGAAATTTGCAGCTTTGCCACAGTGACAGTTTCAAGATGAGGACTAGAAATACATCCTTCTTTCTTTGTAAGAATCCCTGGGAACTTGTGTGTGAAGCAGATACAGAGGCTCATGGAGGAGGAAGGGAGCAGAGATGGTAGAGGGAAGAGGCCATGAATTCCAGGGAATTTCAGAAGCCTGGGTAACAATCAATAAAACAAAGTGGCAGCAGGGTGTGGTGGTGCATACCTGTAACCTCAGTGACTCTGCAGGCTGAGGCAGGAGGATTGCCGGTAACAGGCCACAGGCAGCCTATGAGATCCCGTCTCAAGATAAAAAAGTAAAAATGGGGCTAGGGGTGCAGCTCAGTGGTAGTGCATGTGCAAAAACTATGCACAAGGCCCTGGGTTCAGCTCCTCAAATAAACAAAGTAGCAGGATCAGTACTGAATGCTAAGCTTTTCAGATTTGATGACACCAGGGAGAAACTGAAAATCCTAGAATTTCTAGAAGAGAAATGAACTAAAATGTCTGGCCAAATACATTGGCATTTTCTTTAATTATGAAAGAACACAGGTGTGTAGAAACAAAGGAAAAAACAATGTAGCCAGAAGAAGTCTGTCAAACCCATCCTGTTGCTTTCTAGAAGAAGCCACTGCTTGTATTTCTTTCTGACTCCTACATATTCCTTTTGCATAGATAATTCTACAAAATAGTTGTGGAACCTATTCATTGATATTTAAATTAAAATAAGTTCAAATAATCATATGACAATGCTACTATGTGACTTTTACCTGTATCTGTACCACTATGGTGTCCGATCCCATCAGATTTCAGAAGCTAAGGAGGGTTGAGCCTGGTTAGTACTTGGATGGGAGACCGCCTGGGAACACCAGGTGGTATAGGCATGGGAGAAGGACCTGGAAACCCACTCCCAAAACTCAATCTGCCATTGAAAACCCTATGAATAGCAGAGAAACACTGACCATAGTGTTTTGTTTGTTGTGCGTAGGGTCGCTATGAGTTGGACAGCACAACTCGATGGTACCTAACAACAACAACAATCAGAAATGCATTTATTTTTCTCTTTGTCCTCTGTGGTTCTTCAATTTGAATATTCAGCAGAAGAAGGCTGACTGAATACTTGGATTTAACAAAAATAGTGAAGCATGTTCCTTATGATTCTGCTTCATCTTTCTAAGGTGAAACATTTCAGGCAGAGTAAATCTTAATTTTGAATTCAGATGGCACACTGCTGAAATCATTATGAACACAGTGGAAACGGGAAACTTCTCAGAATATTTTGCCTCTGTAGACAAAATGACACTTTTAAAGAGCATTAGCATGACATGGATCCGTGTATCACTGCCCATCACTTTCTTCCGCCTCCCCCGGCCTCATCAATGCCAAGGTTCACAGATTCCCTCCATTGTGGACGGCCCTCAACATGAACTTCCTGGGCTAGCTGGCTGGCACCATGTTTTCCAAAATGATCTGTCCCAGCACATTTGTTCTCTCACCAGGTTCTCCTTTCCCCTTTTTCCTGTCCTTGCTTGCCTTTCCCTTCAAAGCCTCTTATCATTCTTCTGGCATAATCTTCCCTAGCTGCAGGGAGCAACCTGTCTCAGCCAGCACAGTCACACACTTCTCTCCTGGGATACCATTCAAGGAGTGCATCCTCCACTCACTGTGGCTTCATCCCTTTTCTCCCTCTTTCTCCTTCTTCTGCCTCAACTACAATGCCTGTGTTAGCTGGCTCATCCCCCTTGTCTTATGGTAGTTGATCAAAAATTTTGTACCTTCAATCAGCTGTGAATGTCCAAGAGCCTGCACTTGGATCAAGCTGTGGCTCTTGGCCACAAGCATAGTAGTATGCTTGATGAATTATGAAACCTTTTTCTGGACAAGTTTAGAATCTCTGGTTTTGTCAGGGCACCAGACCAATGAATGAGGACATGTGTGACAAATCAGAAAATCCTTCTTGGGGAATGCTTGGGAAGAGAAATCTGCAGTTGACTACTGTGACAAACTGAAGATTTGATGAAGGTCCCTCAGAGATGACCTGAAAACAAATCATTTCTCATTGATATTTTAAATTTAGAGACTGCTTAAGATTTAGCAAATATGGTTCAGGTTTGATTTTTCCAACACCCTCAATAAACTCCTTTCCTGTGTTCATTTTGTATAGTGTCTTTGCACATGAGTTAAAAATCTACTGCTGCTGTAAACACAAGTGCTCCTTTAATGAGTAGGCTTAATGCATTCAGTTATTGTAGACAGCAGACACCTTGTCTCCTCTGGGCTGTACAGGACTTGCTGTTATGCTGCAAGAAGGATTTCTTTCTTTCTTTCTTTCTTTTTTTTTTTTCTTTCTTTCTTTCTTTCTTTCTTTCTTTCTTTCTTTCTTTCTTTCCTTCTTTTCTCTTCCTTCCTTTTTTTTCTTCCTTCCTTTCTAATGCTGGGGATTGAACCTAGGGCCCTATACATGTTAGGCAAATTCTCTGCCACTGAGGCACACCCCTCCACAAGCAGGGCACACCTCCTTCTATTTGCTCATATGAACACTTTGGATACGGTTTTATACATAAATGATATGTTTAGCCAGTACTGTATTTATTCCCGTTCATTCTCTTTTCTTATTATTACAAGAGTAAGAACCTGGATTTGTTAAGCCAGGCATTTTTAGCATAAGATACATATACTTATACACATGAACACTCCTCACATTTCTCAACACTCATGAATTATTCAACTTGTTTTTTCATCTATGCACTAGGTACAAAGTCTCCTTCTCTCCCTACCATCAGAAAGGAGGGATTTTCTCTCCTTTTTCTTATACCAACCCCTTTAAGATGATTATCATTAGAAAAAAGAACTGAATGTTTATTAGCATCATGTTTAATTAGCTTGGCACATATATCTCACAGTAAGAATTGTTAGGTGCCATGGAGTCATGTCCAACTCATAGTGACCCTCACGAGGTTTTCAGGGGCTGATTGTTTTCATGATTGCCTTGGGAATAGATTGCTACGTTCTTCTCCAGTTTTTGCAGTGCTGGGAATCGAACTTGAGACCTCAGAGACTGCAGAGCGGCACTCTACCAACTGAGCTAAATCCCAGCCCCACAGTAAGGATAGCCTCAGCTTAATGAAGTCTGTTGCCTGCAATGTCCTTAGGCTATGTTGCCTTGATAGTGGGATTCAAAATATACTCTAAGACTGTTGAACACTTGTCTTTGTTCCTCTCTTTCCATTCACAGTGTGGATAATTTTACTACATTTGTCTCCATTGACAGTTCTTACATCAATTGAGTATATATTTACTGAACTTAACCAGGTATGCTGTATTTTATCTGATAATCTCAGATGATACCTTATCCTATGGCTATTACTCTATTATGATACTTGTCTGTGCCCTTTAACAAACAAGGAAGAAAACAGTTAAGTAGTAATCATTGCAATGAAACCTAAAAAAAAAAGTAAACTTTTTGAGGAAAAGGACTCTATTGGATTTGTTACCTGCTATGGTCTCAGAGCTTCGTATCCAGTTAGTGCCCCACAAGTATTTTTCAAATAAGCTAAAAGATGATTTTGTTTGCATCTGTTTTACCTTCAATCCTGGAAAACTTTTTTTTTCTATAAATGGCCAGATGGCAAATATTTTATGCTTTGTGGGTTATATGGTTTCTGTTTCAATTGCTCAACTCTGCCAGCATGATAGTAACCATAGACAATATAGAAGCAAATATGGCTCTGTTGCAATAAAACTGCATTTATAAAATTAGGTGACAGGCTGGACTTAGCCTGCAGGTGGAATTTTGCTGACATCTGTCACATATCCATGTCAGTGTGGTATTGCTCCATTTCAGCTTGTTCTGGATGGAAGTGGCAGTGGAAAGAAGAGTAAAGGAAGTTGTGATAACCAAAGTAGACCTTCTTTTCCCACAACTCAATACCCACTAACAATCCCATGGAAAATATGCATATCTCCTTCTTGATTAAAACTCATTGACAGTCTCAGGGAGTCCTAACATAAGTGCCATTCCAGTGTCTAAAATTGCTAATAGCAGATGGTATCAGGAATAATTAATGTTTTTCAATTTTTTTGTGGTTTAAAAAATTAAGCGAAGATCATGTGGGAACAATTCTCCATGAGAGCACTTCATCAGGTTTGGTGCTTCCAGAAAGACAGTCCCTCAGGGTATTGGGCTTTTGACTAGGGTCTATTTGGTGTCCTAGCAATGTATTTTGTTTTCCTTCTTTTTCTGTCAGTACCTTTTTTCTACTTCCTTTAACTCTTTACCTGTTTAGTCATAAAGTGTGTTCCTGTCTTTATACTAAGAAAGAATCTTTATTGAAAATGAAGGTGTGCCTGACTTATGCCATGGTATTTTCAGTCGCATCATATGCCTGTGAAAATTGGACAGGAGAATTGATGCTTTCAAATTTTGGTGCTGGAGACAAATATTGAATATACCATGGACTGCCAAAAGAACCAAGAGATCTGTCCTAGAAGAAGAGCAATCAGAGTGCTCCTTAGAAGGAAGAACAGGTAGACTGTGTCTGACGTATTTGGAACATGTTGTCAGGAGGGACCAATCCTTGGGGAAGGACATCATGTTTGGGAGAGTGGCAGGTTGATGGAGAAAAGGAAAACCCTCCACCATCTGGGTTGACACAGTGTTGCAACAATGGTCTTAAACCTAAGTAATATAATGTGTCTGGTACAGAATTGAGGAGTGTTTCATTCTGTTGTACATGGGGTTGCTATGAGTTGGACCCAACTTGACAACACCCAACAAGAAACAAGGGTCAAAACACATAAAACCTGCAAGTTTAGCCTAATTTCACAAATGGAATTAAGGCCATGTTTACACTCAGACAACTCTCTTGTGACATCTTTGTTTAAACCCATGTTAATGATACCTTAGAAACTCACAATGTAAAGCCACCGTGTGTGTGTGTGTGTGTGTGTGTGTGTGTGTGTGTGTGTATGAACTGTAAAGACATTTAAGGACATCTCTTTCAGCACCTAACATGTTTAATATACAAAAATGTTTTGCTCTCTTTTACCTACACTGTTTTCTCTAGTGAACTAATCTCTTTCTAAACTGCAACTCATCTTTATTGATTTAGCCCAATATCATTTCCTCCTCTACAAAGTCTTCCCCCACTTTGAAAGTCTCACCAGGATATACTTTCCTTGTGCATATGTCTATTACTGCATTCATGGAATTTGTGATAATTGTCTATGTATGTGAGTTCTTTGTATTTAATCATCTTTGTCAACCTACCTAAGCACTATGCCTTTCCAATGGTCAGCCTTCAATAGAATGAGTAAAATCTGACACCATGGCTCATAGAAGCTGAACAAGTGACCAAAACTAGAGAGGTAGAAAGCAACAGATGGAAGACTTTGACTTGAGTGCGGCCCCAGCTCCTCAAGCCACTGCCTCTTTAGATTAGCCCATTTTCATAATTTAGGAATGCTTGGCCTCTGGGGCAGTTAGGTAAGAACAATACCCAGTCCTTTTTCCTGAGTTTTTCATCATTTTCTCTATTTTCACTTTCCCAGCCAACACTACCATCTATTCCTTAGAGCAAATCCCCAGGCAGAGGTACTGGAATCTATTCATTGGGTGCTTCTTAGCCTTAGCATGGGCTTCTTGTGTGGACTTCTCTCAGCGAAGATCTCTTCTCATTGTTCCTCTGCTGACTATTCTCCACATGCGAAGTCTTTTATTAAAGGTCCTTGTTCACAAATCCTGAGAGACTAAAGATGCTCTGTTTGGCCTGTTTCTATAATACTGACTTGTTAATGCAATATTGTACCACTGAAATGGTCTTAAGGTTTGTCTTATAGTCACATAGTGATTGATACTTTTTTCCAACCTTAGGACAACCTACCCAAATACCCATGTTTATTTGTGACTTGCTGGTTTCATTTTCTCTAATTGTGAGAATAGAATCATGGTTTGATTTATAAATGCACACATGCACATACATACATGCACATAGATACACAAATGCACACACCCCTCTGATGCCACCCATCCTAGATGACAGCTTCAAAGCATTAGAGATGCTTGAGAAAGGATTAGGCTGACTGACAACAACAGTTTGCATTAGACCAGCACCATCCAATAGAGGTTCCTGGGATAAGGAAGATATTCTCTCTCTGTGGTGTCCAGTGTGACAATCACTAGCCCCCTATGGCCATTGAGCCCTTCAAATGTGGTTAGTGTTACCAAAGATCTGCCATTTTTATTTCACTTAATGAATTGAAATTCATTTAAATTTAAATGGCCCCACCTGGTTTGTGGCTACTGTCTCAGAGGAAGCCAGTTTAGAGTATCTGTTCTCCTGGTTTCAGAATGAGAATTTATATCAATCTTACTTCTAGGTGTTCGAATAATAACAAACTAAACATATAATATTAATTTCATTTTATTAAAATACTTCTCATAAAATTTCCTCTTGAGGACAATCTTGAAAGTTCTTGGGATAACTTGAAAGCTTGAAAAACTTTGTGATGGGAAAATGACTTGTATACTGAATAGGAAAAGGAATTCTCAAGTACAATCTATATATTGAAATGTGAATGGTGAGAATTTATGCTTGATATGGAAGATCATTGGAAGCTTACACAAGGATAGATGGGGACAGAGTTCTGAGTTCAGGTGCCAGTACATGTGACATTGGGTAAATAAATCTCTCCAAATTCTAGTTCGTCATCTGTAAGTTAGGAATAATAATAACGACTACCCAAGCTATCCCACAGTCTGCAGCCATAGAACCCTGGAGTCAGATTCCAACTGATCTCAGAAGCTAAGCAAGGTTGACCTGGTTAGTCCTTAGATGGGAGACTGCCTGGGAATACCAGGTACTGAAGGCCAGGGAGAAAGACTGGCAACACACAAAAGAAATAATCCACCATTGAAAACCCCACGAACAAGTAGAAAAGAACCGACATAGTGCCAGGCATTACACTGTGTTGGAGAGTGTTTTGTTCTGTTTTACATAGGGTCACTATGAGTTAGACCCGACTTGACAGAACCTAGGAACAATAAAAACAACAACAACAATGTTCAGACATTTCCACAATTATCTTTTGGAAGCAAATTTGATATTTCAAGTAATCTTCATTTGCTATTTTTTGAATTGCTGCTATTGGGCTTAGTGGGAGCCTTTCACGTGCCAGACATTGTCATAAGCATAGCTTCTCATTTAATTCTCAGACACTCTGTTGCAATATGTGTTATGATAGCTACAGCTTTTTTCTAATGTGAGGTTCTTTGGTTATGTTTTATTGTGACTTTATTTTGTTTTTCTTTTTGAGACTGGGTCTTTCAGGCTGGATTCAAACTTACTATATAGCCCAGACAGGCCTAGAACTCATCATCATCCTGCCTCGGACTCATGAGTGTTGGGATTATGGGCATGTGTCACCAAACCAGGCTCTGATTTTTAGTTTATACATAAGGAAATTTGGGATTAAAGAGGCTTAAATAAATTAGCAGACAAATCATCTTTAGTTTTAGAAACCAGAGATGTGGTTAAGATTCTTTTTTCTTTTCCTATCTTTTCTTTCCTTTTCTTTTTGTTTGTCTTTTTCTTTAATGAATGACATGGTACTTGTAAAGAAGAACGGTACACATGGACCCAGAATCTCTCACATTCCCCCTGCCTTTGCACATATTTCTCCCATTCTTGTTTTCTTTGTTTAAATTTCACTAGCTCTCCAATGGGCAGGGGTTTAGCTCAGTTGGTAGTGTGCTGTTCTGCACCCTCTGAAGACTTGGGTTTGATCCCCAGCACCCGCAAAATGGGAGAAGGATGTGGTGATCCACTCCCAAAAGCAATCCCCAAACCACCAGCCACTGAAAACCCCATGAGTGCCGCTATGAGGCAGACCTGATTCAAGAGCACTTAACAATGACAACAGTTCTCCAAAACTAAGTTCAAATACTTCCTTCACTTTCCCAACCTTCCTGTGTTCCCTTGGTGGGTTGTTGATACTTCTATCAGAACAGTGGCAATAATGCATTCATTTAAAGAAGACTTATCAAGTGCCATGTGGTACCTGGATCTACAGTTGATCATGATAAAATCTCTCTCTCTTTGAGTGTAGGGTCCTTGACCTGCTCATTATTGTCTTTCCTTACAGGGAGCAGAGAGATGTGAACATAATTATATTCTGGCCACTCACTGAGCTATATCCAACAACCTCACCAATAATTTTTTAAAAAAATAGTTTTCAAAGGGATGACACATTTAGAAAAATGTCTCATATATTGATGAGTTGATTATTGCAGATCCCCACAATTAGAGAATTAGGTATGCTTTAGTTTCTATTACAAACTGCTTTGGCAGCCCACTCCCAACACAATCAGCCATCAAAAACCCTATGAATGGCAGAGGAGCAGTGACATAGTGCATGGCATTGTACAGAGTCAAGTAGTGTTTTGTTGTGTTGTATATAAAGTTGCTATGAGTTGGACTTGACAGCACCCAACAACAACAACAACAACAACAACAACAACAACAAGGCTTTAACATCTTGTAGTTTCTATTTTCTCCAAGTAAAGGAAAACTTTCTGAGCTTTTGTGGGCTGGAAATAAGAATGATGGAACTAGAACATGTAGGAGCAGTAATACCTAGGAAAAATCAAAATTACATAAAAAGGGTGACTTTTTTTTGGCAGTATTAGGGGTTGATCCTAGGGCCTGGCACATCCTAGCAAATGCTTTGCCACTGAGATGCACTCCTATCCCCTTTTATCAATCAATCAATCAATCAATCAACCTATTTTCTATTTATCCATCATCTATCTAACTAATCTATCCATCCACTTATCTATCTTTCTATCTATCTTTCCAGTCAGACCAAAAAGCATAGTAAGGATCTTTTGCAAAGAGATCCTTAAAGATCCAACACCAACCGGGGTCCATAGCAGGACTTGTAGTTACTACTGATTAGAGATATGTTTATATGTCTGTACTTAAAATAACCATTTATTAAAGTAAAAATTTAAAACAATCTTGTCAAAAACATGGACATATAATGTTTCCATTTAAGGTATCTGAGGCTTTTTGGTGAGAATTATTTTGTTAGGTGCCATCTAGTCAGATCCGACTCATAGCAACCCTACATACAGCAGACATAACATTCCCCAGCACTGTGCCATGGCCAGCACTATTGTCAGTGCATCTTTGCTATTCATAGGGTTTTTAATGGCAGATTGTTTCAGGAGTAAGTTCCTAAGTCCTTCTCCCTAGCCTGAAGCAGCTGGTATATTCCCAGACAGTCTCCCATCTAAGGACTAAGAAGGATGACCTCACTTAACTTCTGAGATCAGATAGGATCTCAATAGCAAGATGTAAAATTTTGACATTTTCTGAAATGTAGACCAGTATGAAATTGCTCATGACTGTCCTAGTCAAGGCAGAACATGTCACCTAAAAACAAACAGGTTACTAAGCTTGGTGATGGGTACTGTAACAGTGGTACCAGCCATAAAATTATTGATGCTTCTCGGATAATAACATTCCTGTGTGGTATTAACTTTTAGTTATTAAGGTATTAACTTTTAGTTATTAAGCACAGGATGCACATAATAATGGTAATCTATTACATTTGAATACAGTTTATAAATTATTCAAATATTTTCATTTAGATTTTCTGGATAAATTAACATTTATTTAGAGTGTTAGTTGTATAAATAGCCTTGTATATGTCATCTCATTTCATTTTTAAAGCAATTCTTTCAACTATAATTTCTGTTATCCTCATGGTAAAAAATAGGCTAAAAATATTATGTGGTACTGGAGAGTGAACTCAGGGATGAGCATGGGTTAGGCACATGTTCTACCATAGAACTATATCCCAGCCCCTAGATACATGTTGAACTTGTAAACATTTGCCTAACAATGCAGTCAGAGATGAGATTCAAATTCAGGGTTTATGACTTTAGAGATCTTGTAATTTTCTCTTGAAAATAGTTAACAAGGAGTTCCAGTGATTTTCCCAAGGTCATAATTCATGGCAGATTAGAACCCAGAAACTCCTGAAGAGTGTACAAGATGTAATCTTTGGGATCTAGAGATTCCCTGATAAGAGCTGCCACAAGGTGTTAAATTGTCTTCAGTTAAATTGTCAACTCTTTAAGAAACAAGGACTATGTCTTCTTTACAACTGGTTTCCTGAATCTCAGCTGTTAATACAAATGTGACAATATACATACTTGTAGAAATTTGTTGGATAACACTTTAGAAGCTAGCATGCACATCTACAACACGTTCTCTGGAATAACAAATGTCAAAGCTTCAAGGACAATAGTCTCATACAAGCAGATTTTAATGATTACTTATTTCTTGACCAGAAACATTCCTTTGTTAAAGTCTAGTTTTCCTACAAATAACAGCCCTATGCGTTTGCTCCTTGGAATTAAATAAAATCAGGGAATAATTTACTGAGTCCACTGGGATAAAAGGAGTTAAAGTTAGCTAGTAGATACCTTTGTAAAATTTTGAGTTTCAACTCATATGAGGTTGAAAACAAACCTTTTTATTGTAAATGCCTTATTTTGTCTTTCCCCCAATTCAATGACATCAAGAATAGGAACTAGGGATGTTTACTCAGTAAAGCACAGACTAGATGGCATTTGGTAGATTACTGCTGCAAGGTCTTAAATGGTACTTTAGTGCTTGAATGAGTCAGTATGCCTTTGAAAATATCATATTCCCCAGGGACTAGATGGTCAGGTTAAGTAAACATTAACAATATCAGATGATTACAAAAAATATCCAGTCTCTCAGCAATCTCATCAACAACCCTGGCCAGGAAATCTGGGAATGATTGACTCACATGTATTTATAGCTGAGGCTTCAGTTGGAGGACATCAGCCTTGAATACTGAGAGAATGGCCCATTTTAGCTTCTTGAGGACAGACAGTAGACACGCAGCACTTTGATGATATAGATCCATTCCAGGGGATGCAGAATTTAACTTAGGAGAGACCACTCATTTGTATCTGATTCTCATTTAGTTTGGGGAGCCAGTTCTTCAAAAGTCTTTGTTTTATAATGGATTTCAATGGACATATTTCCCCATTTGCCTGTTACCTTAGATAGTAGCTTAAAAATCTTGATGACTCAAAGTCCAAAAGTGTTAGGAATGTGATTTGAAAAAAAATGAGATATAAAATTTGTTCAAAAAATTTGGCTTTTTATAAAGATAAAATGGCCAGATAAGTGCAAAAGTGCAAATATTCCCCTGATGAGTGAAAGTTTACTTTCTTTTCTATATCTTACTTTTTTTTATTCTGTCGCCAATGTTGGCTTGGGATTCACTATATAGCTGATGCTGGCCTTGAACTTACAGCCCATCCTCCTTCCTCAGCCTCTCAAGCGCTAATAGTATAGATGTGTACCACCATCCAGCTGAGTGAAAGGTTTTAATATAGGCATGACCAGTTTGACCAAAACCTCATTCTAGAAATCTTTCATAAGGGAAATCTGTCTGTTATTATGTGAATTCCAAAACATCTGTTCTACGGAACATTGGAGTGGTGCCTAAGGTCTGCGGTATGCCAGGGTAAATTTGTTTTAATTAAAATGAAAAAAAGTAAGGGAATCTCAGAATTTAAAGAGGCCATATCAGATGATTAAAACCACCTACTACTGCAAATATATTGCTAAATTCTAAGAAACTATTTGTTGGAAATGTATATCAATTTACCTGGCACTTTTAGAACTGAGTGTATTTTTGAATATAATTTCTCAACTGCAGTATAAGATTTAAATATTACATTCCTTCTTCAGAAGTTGATATATGAAAACATATATTCAAGTCTAAGATAATAAACAGAATACTTTAAAACTATATTTCTATTGTTTTTGTCTTTGAACAGATTTGTGTGTTTAAATTATACTCTTCCCAAAATAGTATAATTCTTCATGCTTAGGATTTAGGAAAAAAAAGATTTTTTTAACCTTTTCATAAAAGCATTAGATAAAATTATAAAATGGGTTCTTGTCAGCCAATCTAACACTTAGCATCAAACTCAGCATGGCTCTGATTAAACTCTTTTGCATTTGCTTTTTGCGTGTGTGTGTGTGTGTGTGTGTGTGTGTATGCGTGTATTGATGGGTTTAGTTTTTTTGAAAACACATTTTCCCTTAATAATGCACTATTTAAATGGTAAAGTAAAAAAAAATCACCCAATGACTTTCATGATATTAGTGTGGCACAGTGAGAGGTTGGCACAAAGGAAATAGGAAATAAAGGCTGTGAAAGAAGAAATGGACTCAGCTCTGTGGTGGATGTTGTTGAACTTGTCATCAGGAAAGATGCACATGTGAGATGTCATGTATTTCATGTCAAACTGGCCAGATACATCATTTTAAAATGGCATGTGGTTTATTGGGAATCAGTTTATTTCCATGTTTATGTTCCTTTAGTTTTCTCAAAGACAGGAAATACCCCTTCTTTTTTACAGAACTCCAGGGCAAAGCATGGAGGTTTGAGGTAGGACTTTAAATAGTCAAGTTATGCCTTCGGCATAAATTCCATTATTCAGTGGCAACCTGTGTGTCTAGCTTTCTGTGACTAGCAAGTCCCTACCTGCTCAGTCACTTAATGCTGATTGAAAAACACATTCAATTAGATGTCTCTTTTAGACCCACTGAGTAATGATCATTTATGAATGCCAAGGTTTGTATTTCAGGGAAGTCTTTTATTTGTATTGTGGATGGAAGTTTTTCTTTAAAGCATAGTTTTGAGGTTACAATATTCCCAGGAAATATATCAAAGTATATATTTGAAAGGCCTAATGTTAGGATTCCTGCTTGGTGTACCAGAACCGCTTTTTACCTTCTGTAAAATCATAGATGAGTGTTAACACTTCAGTGAACAAGATGTTCAATTGTGTGAAACAATGAGCTTCTAGCATTTATGCTTTTATCCTTTTATGCTAGAATCCAGCATTTCATGTTTGAATGTAGGAATGACTACTGTAATAAGTATGAGATAGCTATCAAGCAAGTTATGTAAGTTCTCAAGGCCTTAATTTGCTCATCTTTACAATGAGGAGAATAAGATTTTCCTAAAATGTTATGAGAATTGAATGGGAAGATGTATGTAATAACCTGCATAAACTAGGTTTTTAATAAATGATAGCTATTCTCATTCATATTATATGTTTACATTGCATAGGATCCCAATCCTTTTGACAGAGCTGCAAATGTGACCAAGTGGAGATCTTTCCCTAGGGAGTCAAGCCTGCAAAGAAATAAATAACATTGCTCACTGAATGACTCCCTATTAAGATGGTAATAAACACAGCTCTGCTGTTCTTGATGAAATACTCTGATTACCACACTTACTGTCCTCTGTCAGCAGATAAAAGATTATAGCTTTGGGTTAGTTTGACTTAAATCCATTTCTGACCTCAGGTCCCAATGCTAAATACCTTTAAAAAATTAGAATTCTGCAAAAGAAAAAAACTTTGAATATGGTAATATTTTCATGTAGAGCTATAAAATTGTAACAATATTAACTATTAAGCATTTTCTTTTTTTATTCATCCATGAAGATAGTACTGAGAAAGGTATTATTTTAAAAACTGAGTGAATAAAATGACTCAAATACAAAGTTTTATCCTTTTCTAAATTTTTATATCTGGAAAAGAATTTTAAAAATGGCTTTTTATATTATAAGTGATTAGATTATTTCATCTGTTTTCCTCCCTTTGCTTATAATACATTATGTCGGCAGATTCATCATGATCTGATTTTTAAAAAAATGAAACCAATATTTATTTCTGGAACATTTTTGAGAGTTATGTTTCATTGATCTAGGTGTGGAATACAGAAATTTACAAAATGAATTGACTAAGGTACTAAATCATAACCATTCTGTGACATCCCTATCAGTAATCACTTCTTGGGACTGTACCTCTGTTCACAGAAAACAAGATTCAACCACTTCAGACTCTCCAGAGACCAGTAGTTCATCATAGAGAAACATCTGCTGTTTGATTTTTTTGTAATGTGTCAAGAAAATCTTAGAAGCATTATTTCATTAATTTTCTCTTTATTCCTCATTGTACCTGTGACAGCAGATAAGTAGTAAAAGGCCTCAAAACACTATATATGGAAATAAAGAAAGGGGCTTATTTATTAATCTAAACATGGAATGGTTATTATATCCTGCCTAATGATTCATATAAACCAGGGATTTGGGCTCAGGCCTGACTCCAGATCTCACAATGATGTTTTCAACTTTCTGATGTCCCTTCTACAATAACACAGGGAAAATGCAAACCCAGATATAAAACCCTCATCTCTACAAAATTCTATATTCTTTGCTCATCCTTTATGTTGCTTCTCTCAACAACCCCACAATCTGCTTTTGTTATATACATCCAGCGTTTTAATCTTCCTATCTGGGTCTCATATTCCACTCTGCTTAACACTTCACTAAATGTTATTTTCTTGGCCATCATCTCCCTCAGTAAAGAAATCATTGGCATGGATGGTAGGAGAAACACCTTGTGTCTACTATTTTACAGTGTGAACATTACATTCACTTGGATTCAGTCTCATCTTTTGGAAAATAAACCAGGCTTGGCAGTCCAAATTTAGCAATCTTTTAAGTTCTAACCTGATGATGGTAGAAATTAGTGCAGGGACACTTGAGGCTGGCGTGCAGGACTTGATGTCACATTACTGTGAACCTGTTCAGTTATATTATCTCTAAGACCCTCAATTTTCTCATCTGTGATATAAAAATAATTTCTCCTTTAGAGTAATATTATGCAAATTAACTGAGAAACACACACATAATATTAAGAGTGTCTGGTACATACTTGTTGTTAGTGTCATTGAGTTGGATCTACTTCATAGCGACCCTAGGTACAACAGTTGAACTACTACCCAACACTGTGCCATGCATATGACCTTTTTATGTTTGAGCTCATTGTTGCAGACACTATGTTTCTTCTCATTTTGAGTTGTGTCACATCAGCAAAAAGAGGTCCCAGGGGCATTACCCTATTGCTGGATGTTGGCTACTTTGTGGTGGGAAATTTTCCCCAGTTGTCTCTTGAATGCCTTCCAGTCTGGGGGTCATTTTCTGGCATTATATTTGACAGTGTTTCTCTGATATTCATAGTATTTTGAATGACTAATTGTTTTGGGAGTGGGCTGCTGGTTCCTTCTCCCTAATCTGTCTTAGTCTGGAAGCTCAGCTGAAACTTGTCCACCATGAGTATCCCTGATAGTATCTGAAATACTGGTGGCATAGCTTTCAGCATCACAGAAACATACAAGCCCCCACAGCACCACAAATTGACAAACACATGGGGGAGGATGTATACTTAGTGCTTAAAAAAATATTAGCTACTACTACTGGCCATTTCCACTCGCTTACATTAGTTTATAAAGTGCTTTAACTGGCAATATTTCAATTAACCCATATCACAGATCCTGATATCAGAATTAATAACAAGACCTGGAAAGGCTAATTGACTTATTTACAATTGAATGTCAACAGTAGATTAAGCACTGGAATTCCTGTCTCATCCAGCATTCTTTTAACCATGCAATCATAATAACACATTAACAACACAATTAGTTTTTGATGCTTCATACCCAAGATTTTCGATCCTTATAAGATTTTCTAGGAAACTTTGTTGCTGATGTTGTGTTGTTGCTTTTAGGTGTCATTGAGTTGGGTCCGACTCATAGCAACCCTATATACAACACAATGAAACACTCCCTGGCACTGTGTCTCATCCAGCACTGTTGTCAGTGCTTCCCTTCTATTGATAGGTTTTCCGTGGTGAATTATTTCAACAGTGGGCTGCTGAGTCCTTCCCCCAAGCCTTCTGCACCCAGTATTCCCAGGAGGTCTCCCACCCAAGTACTAACCAGGCCCAACCATGCTTAGCTTCTTAGATCAGACGGAATCAGACGCCAGGGTGTAATGGCTGTAGGCGCTGATGTCATAGATGTTGTTATTTTGTGTTCTGTGGTTACTAGGAATAGTCATGATATGTTTACTTCACTACCTAATCTAGGAGCAATGTGCATATTCACACGAAAATTATAATAAATGTGGATAAAGTCTAAAGTCAAAACATGTGATACTCTGTAACTCATGTTTTCTAGTTTCTTGAGGATGTAGAGTGGGATGTGGTATGGTTCCTTGCAGATTTGAGTTGATAGCATGTAAATGAGAGCTGCTGATTTATTTGTATAGAAACATGCCATGCCTAGGATATTTTGCAATGAGAGGATGAACTGTGAGTGAATGTGTGTCTATATTTGTGGGTCTAATGCCTAGCATACAGAGAGAGTAGTCAGTTCTCTTTTGAAAGCTGCATAAATACATTTCTGTTCAAATACATTAATCAACATTCCCATCTAAATTATTTACTGGGAAGAAGAAGGTCAATTGCAGGGTTTACTTACTTGGCCTTGTTACTGAAAAAGATTGAGTAATTTTTGTGCTTATAAGGATAGATGCACAAAGGGCTTTTCCTTTCCCTTGATAAGCCTGTGACATCTGGTGACCTACACCTGGCAATCCTCTGTGATAAAAATGTGCAAAAGAAAATAGCCATGTGCAACAGACAAGAGGAAGAAGGCTCAGGAAGAGGAACTGGGTGGGAAGCACATTTTAACAGTATGAAAATGGAGTGTTCTATTCATTTTATGTTGACAATAGTAAAGACTCTACTTAGAGGAAATGTGATAGCCAATCAGGACAGAGCCACCCACAAATCTTCTGCCCTCATCCTCTTTTAAGTGGATTTCTTATTTTGTTTTTACTAGGAAAAGGTGCTATTAGTTATTGACTATATACAGCATGTCAAGTACAATTCCAAGGACCTTAACCACATCATTATATAATTTTCCTTTTACAGCAATCCTAACAATCTTATTCTATGAGTTTCATAGTTCATATTTTATATATGTCTAGAACATTTATATAGTTTTTATAGAGCTGAAAAGTTGAAAGCTCAGTGTGTGAATACATTTCTGCCTTGTTCTGAGGCTTGAAATCTTGACCACTGGGCTCATCATTATCTCTTGGGGATGATACATGGTGCTGATGAATTTTATGTGTCAATTAAGCTAAGCCAGTGCCTACACATTTTAGGTCAAACATTACTTTAGATGTTTCTGTGAGGCTATTTTTAGATGAGATTAACATTTAAATCAGTTCATGTTGAGTAAAACTTTACCTTCCATAATGTGAGTGGGCCTCATTCAATCAGTTGAAGGCCTTTTTAGAGAAAGACTGGCCTCCCCAGAAGAAGATGGAATTCTGCATGCAGACAACCTTCGAAGCTCAGCTATAATATTGGCTCTTTCCTGGCTTTCCAGCCTGCTGGCCTACACTGAAGATTTTGGGCTTGCCAGCCTCCATCGTTATATGAACTGATTTCTTGAAATAAATATCACTTTATGTACTTATCTTATTTGTTTTGTTTCTCTGGAAAGCCTTGAGTAACCTAAGATGCCTCTTCATTTATTCTTCCCATTCAGTTGAGTTGGCTGAGAGATGAACCACAGTCTGGTGTGGCTCTACAGATCATGAGATCTGGGGAAGGGGCATGATTAGCTGCTCTGAGCTTTCTCAGAGGTGTTGGTGTGGTGGCTAAGAGCAGATGGGCTTTTTGTTCTCCCATGTAGGCTATTATATTTCCTCATTTACCTGCATGACATGGAGCATGTTATTTAGTATTTAGAAAATACATTCCAATTTATCTTGGAACTATATTCAGAAGTCCAACCACAGTTAGTACATATATGATATATAACTTATAAGAAGTTATGATTTAATGAAAGCCTATTACAGGCCAGGTACCATGATAGGGCCTTTCCATATCCCAAGATATATTATCTTTTTCCCTTTGGAAACAACTCTAATAAAACAAATTTGATGATCCTAGTTTTCCAGATGAGAAAACTAACACTTAAAGACAATTGGTAAATTGCATTAGGTAAGTAGAGGAGCTAGGCTTTCAGCCCAGATATATCTGATTTCAAAGTCCATATTTTTAAAACCTAGCATTAATACTATCTTTTATATATTTTGTCATTCTGAAAATAAGCACAATAATCTATAAATTTGGAAATCAAATAGAGAATAATACTTTTTCAAAGATTAAAAATAGCATGGCATTCCTAGTTAAATGTCTACTATTAGAATAATCTTTGGTAACATACTTCCATAATTTTGCACTATTCTTTAATTCTTCCTTTTAAGAGTTCAATAAATAGTTGACCTGACTTAGTAAATAACTACACAATGCCATTTTATCAATGTTGTTATCATTAGGTGCAGTAAAGTTCAACTTGTAGTAACCCCATATATAACAGAATGAAACAGTCCTGACACTGTGCAGTGCACACAATCTTTTTTATGTTAAAGCCCATTTTTGTAGACACTGTGTCAATTGATCTAATTGAGGATCTTCCCTTTTCAGTAACCTGCCATTCTCATAAACATAATGTCCTTCTCCAGGGATTGGACTCTCCTGACAACATGTCCAATATATATCAGATGCTGTCTAGCAATCCTTGCTTCCGAGGAGCACTCTGGTTGCACTTCTTTTAGGACAGATCTGTTCTTTCTTTAAGCAGTCCATGGTATATTCAATGTCCACGTCCAGCACCATAATTCCAAAGCATTAATTCTTCTTCTATCTCTCAATGTTCAGCTTTTACAAGCATATGATGTGACTAAAAATACCATGGCATGAATCAGGTGCATCTTTCTCTGCAATATGACATCTCTACTATTCTACATTTTAAAGAGGTCTTTTGTAACAGCTTTTCCCAATGCAATGAGTCTTTTGATGTCTTGACTGCTGCTTCCATGGGTGTTGATTATAGAACCAAGCAAAGCAAATCTTGGACAACCTCAATTTTTTCTCCATTTATCATGAAGTTACTTACTGACCCAGTTGCAAGGATTTTTTTTTCTTGATGTTGAGGTGCAATCTATATGGAAGCCTGTGCCTTTTGATCTTCATCAATAAATATTTCCAATCCTCTTCACTTTCAGCAAGGAGAATTGTGTCATCTGCATAATGCAGGCTGTTAATGAATCTTCCTTCAATCCTGATGCCATGCTCTTCTTCATAAAGTCCAGAATCTCAGATTATTTGCTCAGCATAGAGATTGAAGACATATGGCGAAAGAATACAATCTTGACAAGCACCATTCCTGACTTTAAACTAAGCAGGGCTTCCTTGCTTTGTTCACATGACTGCCTCCTGGTCCATATACACAATCCTCATGTACAATTAAGTGCTCTTGTATCTCCCTTCTTCACAATGTTATCCATAACTTGTTGTGATGCACACAGTCAAATGCCTTTGCATAGTCAATAAAACATAGATAGGCATTTTTACATAATTATTTTTTTCTTTTTTTGTGGTACTGGGGGGTTGAATCCAGGGTCTCGTGTATACCTAGCAAGAATTCTACTTCTGAGCTGCGTCTTTAACCCCCTTTTAAATTTTTTATCTTGAGACAGTATGTCGCTGAGTTACACAGGTTATCTCTGGCTTTGAACTTGCAACCTCCTGCTCCTGTCTCCTGAGTCTCTGTGATTACAGACATACACCACTGCACCAGGGCTTGACAGAATTATATTATCTCTATTTCCATAATATTGTGTTTACAAAGTTTCCAATTCCTAATAGTATTGTTTTAATTTACCCACTTTTACTCATTTAATATAACAACAGGGATGAAATGCAGTAAATACAACCTCTCAGATTTACAAACAAAAATAAGAATGTTTCTAAACCTAAACTGTTAATGTATTGTGGGATTTTACTGCATAGTGAATGAAAATGTGTCAGTATTTATGGATTTGTTGATTGATTCTAGAAATTAACTTTCTAGAAATTAAAAGTTAGGGATTATTTTCTTTTCCTAACATTTCTTTTATTTATCCTGTTTCCTATCACAAACTACCTTTCAGATTTTTGGAATTCAGTCTGGCTAGACAATGGTGCTTTATAAAATCAGACTAAGGAAAGTTAAAGCCAATTAATCAACAGACATGAAAGGTAGAATATTTTGTAAGAACTCCTTGATACCTGCCAAGCCATGAGCACAGTTTTATAGACCATGCTTTATATCACATTTAATTAGAAAAATCAACGGTAGCCTCCTAAGCATCCAAGCTCCATAGATGGAGCCCACTATGTTTAGTAATTCATGGTGTGACAACATTGCCTCTAATATCTAGCTCCAACTCTGGGCAATATTATTTCTTAATTAATTAATGATCAATTAATTTATAATTGATTGATATGATTATAGGGAATTTAATTGATATGATTAAAAGAAAGATATGGAAAAATTTAGGCCAGGTTTAAAGAAGTCAGACTGTGGTGAGCAGACAACTTTAATACAAGCCTAAAATAGAATCCAGAACATTGGAGCTGTTCTACTTCTGAACATGGAGACATTTTGCCAAGGCATGTGTCATCATCATGATGAGTGCAACAGAGACTGGGAAAAGTATTGGAAAGTCCCTAAGTGAGGTGATTGCCAAGAGAGGTGTTTCTCTGTGACCCTTGCCCAAGGTAACTATCAAATTTAGCCCATAAATGATTCAAAGCAGTATGAACAGAAGGGATATTCCAAACCAGAAAAACCAGAGTATTGGTTTATTTCCAATATCTTGATCTCCTTTTCTTTCCTGATCTCCCCTCCAGAGCTGCAATGTTCAATTCAAAATAAAGAGCTAAATATGGGCACCTATATTGATCCAGTATCTAATTATTATGTTAGCTGGATAAAATAAGTGGATAAAATTTTAAAAATGTGGAACAGAGTCAGATATAATTACAACTTTATATCTGCAACATTTTATAAGCTCAGGGAGTCAGCCAGAATAAAATATCTAATTGGTTTAAAGTCTAAGTGGACTTTAGTATTATAAACACTCTGTATAATTCTCCATAAGTTTACTTGAATGGTGCAAACTAAATAGATGAGGTTCCTTCAAAGAGAAGTATGTTTAATTGATACCAAATGACTTAATGTGTTAAATTACCATTTGTTCTGTGGCATGAGCTTCCAAGCACATTGGGGGAAATGAGCCTGGCCCACATTTGGTGGACTTCTGCACAACTCAGATGCACATCTTCTTTCTGCTAAAAACTAGCAGGCGTCTTTTAGAAAAAATAAGGCATATCCTCTTTGATATATCTCTTAATGAGAGAGCTAGCATGAACCTAAGGCAACAGGATGTGGGTGTCTGACTCACAATGGAAGCCAGCCACATGGTGTACATATTGACATCAGCAACAACGGGGACATTTTCCTTGGGTTTCACACCAACAGCCGCTGAGCCCACTCCTGTGAATCACACCATGCACCACATCAAGCAAGACTTTGTGTCACAGCAGCTCTCCTGTCCCTGCTGTCCACCAGGGTATTAGAGGAATCTGACATTGTCAACAGGCTTTTCCTTGTCTATGACCTGCCTTTCCCTTCTAACCATTTTCACAGTTGGCATGCATCAGTTGGCTCACAAAGAACGCAGTTGTTGGGAATAGTATGCTCACCATCCAGTGATCTGAGGGATAAGAGCCAGTGTTTTTTTTTTTTTCCTTTCTCATCCAAACCTCCTTGATAAAGATGGAAAGCTACTCCTTGCTAAAATACACAGTAAGGCTGGAAGTGACAGAGTTGCCTCATCTTGAGTACCATTTCTCTGTTTGAGACCCTCCTCATAGACCTTACATGATATAGTCAGGATCTGCCTTGTAGTGACTGTGCGCAAATATCACTCCTCTGACTGGAGACAGGAATCTGCTCTTTTTATTGTCTATAGCAGCTATATGAGGCCCTAAAGATAAATATTGTCAAGTTGAATAAACTCCAGAAACATTTAAATGAAAACAGTTTATTGTTAACCCATTAACTGGTGAGTGGCTAATAGGTTCTACCCCCACGTGTCTGTCAACTTGTCGTGCTGTGGGGGCTTGTGTGCTGCTGTGATGCTGAAAGCTATGCCGCTGGCATTTCAGATACCAGCTGGGCCACCCATGCTGGACAGATTTCAGCAGAGTTTCCAGATTAAGACAGAGTAGGGAGAAGGACTCAGCAGCTCACTCCCCAAAAATTAGCCAGTGGACACCCTATGAAGAACAGAGTAGCACTGTCAAATATAGTGCCAGAGAATGAGCTCATCCCCACAGGATGGAAGGCTTTCAAGAAATGACAGGAAGAGTTGCCTCCTTAAAGAAGAGTCAACCTTAATGATGGGAATAGAATAAAGTCCCTGGGACCTTCTTTTTCTGATGTGGCATGACTCAAAATGAGAAGAAACATAGTGACTGCAACAATGGGTTCAAATATAAAAAGGTTGTGTGCATGGCAGAGTATTTGGTAGTGTTTCATTCTGTTGTACATAGGATCGCTATGAGCTGGATATGACTTGATGGAATCCAACAACAATAGGTTCTAAGCACTGTTCTAGTTCTAAATGATATGAACATGAAAACTGTAAGTTTTTGTTCTTAACTCAGTCATATGCAGAGAGAGAGAGAGAGAGAGAGAGAGAGAGAGAGAGTGTGAGCGAGAGCAAGCATAGAGTGTGGCAGAAATTCAGAGTAAGGAGGAATGAACTCTATCTGGGACAAGAAGACAAGGCATCCATGAAAGGAAGAGTTAAGCTGGGCCCTGAAGGTTGAGTAGGCAGAAAAGAAGACAAGGGATTCCAAGCACAGTGATCGCACTTCCCAAATCACATCATGGAAGGAATGTTTTAGTTAGAAAACTAAGAAAAATTCAGAATGAGGAGCATTAAAAAAATAATAGAGAGAGAAGGAAAAAAGTTGGGTGCCTCTATTTTCCATTGCTCCTTAACAAATAATCACAAATTTGTGGCTTAAAACAACACGCAGTGACTATCTCAAGCATTTGGCAGGTCAAAAGTGCAGATATTTGTTAACTGGATCCCCTGTTCAGGATCTCACCTGACTGAAATCATGGAGTTGGCTGGGTTTATAATCTCATGAAGGCCTGGGGTCCTCTTTTTTTTTTTTTTTTTTTTTTTTTTTTGTGGTACTGGGGGGTTGACCCTGGGGCCTCAGGCCTGCATGCTTTGCAAGTGCTAGACCACTGAGTTGCACCCCCGGCCCTTTTTAAAAATTTTTTTCCTTACTTCCTGAGACAGGGTCTCGCTAAATTACGCAGACTTCCTCTGGTCTCGAACTTGCGATCCTCCTGGCTCCGCCTCCCAAGCCGCTGGGATTACAGATGTGCGCCACCACGCCCAGCTCTGGGGTCCTCTTTTGAGCTCACATGGGTTTGGGTAGATTTCAGTTCCTTGAGGCTGTGTGATTGAGGAAACATTTTGCCTCCTGCTGTGGGCTGGAAGACACTCAGAGCTCCTAGAGGTCACTTTCAGGTCCTTGGCACCACAGGCTCTGACATGACATGCTAGTTTGCTTCATCTTTGAGGCCAGTCCAAGAATATCTCTCTGACATTTCACCTTCTCTTAAGCATTCACCTGATTAGGTCAAGGCCACCTAGGGAAATTTCTCTTTTGATGAACTCAAAGTCAAGTGATGAGCAAACTTTGATATCCCATGACATGTACTGGCCCTGTCCACACTCAGAGGGAAGGCATTATAACAGGCAGGCACATAAGCAGTCAGAACCTTGGGGGCTATCTGGGGATTCTTCCTACTACAGAAGACATAGAAAAGTCTGAAGGCATCCAAAACTTGAATTTTCCGTATGCCCCAATACTTATATCCATCCATTTTTGGGTCCCTGCATTGAAATATCTTTTTATCTATAAGATCGGATAGTAACTCTCATGGAGATGATCTAAATAATAAATAGAATCAAATAGCCGTCCCTCAGTATTTGTGGAGGATGGATTTCAGGACCCCCTGAAGATTTCAAAATCTGAGAATGTTCAAGTCCCTTACATAAAATGGTGTGGTATTTACGTAAAACATATACATACCCTCTTGTATACTTTGAATCATCTCTAGATGATTTGTAATCCTTGTTGTTAGGTGCCATTGAGTTGGGTCTGACTCATAGAAACCCTCATAGAGTTTTCAATGCCTGGTTGTTTTGGGATTGTTTCAGGAGTGGGTTGCCACATCTTTCTCCCACTTTTATGGTACTGCGGATTAAACCCAGGGCCTCAGAGAGCACTCAGCAGTGTTCTATCAGCTGAACTGAACCCCAACCTGGTTGTAATATGACAATGTAAATGCTATGTAAGTAGTTGTTGTATTATATTGTTTGGGGAGTAATGACAAGAAAAGCAGTCTGTGCATGTTATGTACAAATATGATTTAAAAAAATAACAGTATTTTTCTCCATGGCTGGTTGAATTGTGGATGTGGGCCACCTTTCTACCTAAAAGAACCCTATACACTGGATTAGATTTATATCTATGGCATGAAGAATCTAATGAGTGATCCTCAGGGGTTCACACTTTATTCTCTGGGTCAGAGAATGGAAAATGCCTCAAAATTTCTTAGAAGGTAAGAAACACGATCAGGTTTACTTTTTGTACTAGGCCCTGGTGATTAGCAATCTGGCCTCAGACCAACTACTTTTCTGTATTTTAATTATTCTAACAAGTGATTAAGAATTTGATAATTACTTTTCTGAAACTTTTTATTCCAGAAAAATCCAAGTACACAGAAGTACACAGAATAGTATAATGTTTCCCCATGTGCTTATCACCAAGCTTCAGTACCTATTCACCTTCTGCCTTGTTTCATCTAGACCTCTCCTCTCTCTCCACCTCCTCCCATTTTGTTATTCTTTCTTTATTTAACTTTTTTGGAAGATTTATACCTATTAAAATACACATTCTTAACTAATGAGTGCACTTATGTAACCCATAGTTGATCAATATATAAAATATTTTTATCACCTCAAAAAGTGTCCCTATGTCTTTTCCATGTCATCCCCTCACATCCTAATAAGAGGTAACCACTGCTGCCATTTTTTAAAAAAATACATAGTTTAGTTTTGCCAATTTTAGAATTTAATAGAAATGGAATCATACAGAAAATATTCTTTTGTGTCTGGCTTTTATTCACAGTACATATGGAAGAGGCGTTTATGTCACTGAATATATTTATAGTTTCATCTTTTGTATTGCTAAGTAGTATTCCATTAACAGAATATACTGCAATTTGTTTTATCATTCTTTTCATACCTAGAATGTTTCCTGTTTGGGGCTTTTACAAATAAAACTACTATGTGCATTATTATAGATATGTTTCTATGGACATATATTTTCATTTTTCTTGAGTAAATATACAGGAGTGAGATTGCTGAAGCCAAAGGACAAGTGTGCTTTTATAGTTATGAGAAACTGCCAAGCTTTCTTTACAAGCATTTATAGCATTTTACTCTTTCCTTGGGCTGGGGTTTAGCTCAGTTGGTAGAGTGCTGCTCCGCACTCTCTGAGGCCTTGGGTTCCATTCCCAGGACCACAAAATTGGGAGAAAGATCTGGCAGCCCACTAACCAAAGACAATCCTGAAAACAATCAGCCATTAAAAACCCTATGAATAGCAAAGAAGCAGCACTGACATAGTGCCAGGCATGGCACAGTGTTGAGGAATATTTCATTCTCTAGTACATAGGGTGACTATGAGTTGGACCAACTTAATGGCATCTAACAACAACAACTCTTTCCTCAGTAATGCATGGAAGTTACAGTTGCTCCACATCCCCATCAACACTTGGTATTGCCAATATTGATTGCAGTCATTCTGATGGGTGTATACTAATGTCTCATTGTGGTTTTTAGTTTGTATTTCCCTGATGAATAATGATATTGGGGAATCACAATTAGATGTACAATAACATTACCTAAGAGCATGGGTTTTAGTATCAGATGGCCCTAGATGAAATCTGTGTTGTCTATTTCCTGGCAGGATTCTTGACTTCTTTGCAAAGGAATATAATTCTAGTATCTAGACATAGAATTATATAAAAGTTAAGGCAGACAATATGTATAGAGTTCTTAGCCAGGTGTAGGGCCCAATAAATAGTAGTTTTCCTATTCAGTAGACTGTTTAATGAGCTGCACTTTTTGATATACCAATAATCAGATAGGTTATTTTTTGTTATTTTTAAATGGAGGGAATTGAAGGAGGGAATTTCTTGTACACGCAGAGATCACAATCCCAAACACTCCTTTCTCACCTTATCATGTAGCATAACCAATGCTGTCTCTATCCTTGGTGATGTCTTGCCATAGGATACCAAAATATTCTGGACTGCTTGGACTTGGTTATATATCTTAGCCTGTTCCCCCATAGTGAATGGGCATGACTACATGGCTATAGTTTCCTTTGTGTCTTTTTCTTGCTGCGTCACAGAAATACACACTATCTGTGCCACCACTTCTCTCTTCTTTCTTCCCAAATCTTAAAGTTCCCCTTTCTATTATTTAAAAGGTTTTTTTTTTTTTTTTTTTTCAGGCAAACGTGGTTCTTGGGACTAGTATCCACTTTGGAGTGAGTGGCAGGGAGTATAGCCCTTTGGAGGTGAGAGAGGAAATTTGAGCTCTGTCTTCTCTAATAGTTTTGGTTAGATTTGGTTGGCATTAGGATAGGTTGTGGGACTGGGATTTACCTCAGTTGATAAAGGGACTCTCTGCAGTCTCTGAGGTCCTAAATTCGATTTCCAGCACCACAAAAACGGGAGAAGGATGTGGCAATCCACTCCTGGGGCAATCCCGAAACAATCAGCCATTGAAAATCCTATGAGGGTTGCTATGAGTTGGACACAATGACACCTAACAACAACAACAACAACAACAACAACAACAACAACAAGATAGGGTGCAGTGCACTGTTCCTGCCTCTTGCTCCAACAAAGTGTGGGGTGTACCAGGACAACCAGGATCTTGGAATAGGGCATGAATAGCTTAAAATATATCCCAAGGAATTGACATCTTCCTCGCTGTATATCCTCTTCCTCATTGAGACTCTCCTATTTAGAACCAGAATCAGAAGAGGAGAGGGTGAAAGATAGAGTTTCGAGCTGCCAGGAATGTAAGAAGTGGCTGGAACAACGAAGAGTCGATTGAGGGTAAGAGGCTAGCAAAATAGGAACGAAATGGGGAAGAGGAGATGCCTGTGCCTTTGAAAGGAATGGGCATGTCAACATTACGAAATACTTCAGAGAAGGGAAGTGGAATGAGGGGTAAAAGTAGGTCACTGGGACTGGAAGTCAAGAGGTCACTGGTGATCCTTCTGAAGCATCCACGTGTGTGTGCTGTTGAGCAGCGTAGGGAAGGAAGCCAAATCATATTGGGTTAAAAAGTAAGTGGAAGATAAGTCAATCCAGATCTCTCCATTAAGAAATTATTTAATCCTGTGGCTACCAATTTCAGCCCAAAATATATGACAATAAATAGTTTATTTTGAGAAACTCTTCATTACAATGCACAAAACAAGAATATAATTGAAATGTATAATATGACTGTGTAAAACACTTTTTCCCCCCCCACTCACTTGATTTTCTGTCACTTTTTGACATGTGTTCCTATGGTAGTCAAGAAGAGAAAACAAGGTAAGAAAGACAGTAAATTATTTCTCTGGGCTTCAGTGTTCTTACCTATAAAATGGAATCTTAATGCATATTCCATAGGACTTGGTGAGGACTAAATTAATTAACAGATATTATGTGCTTACAACAGTTTTGGGAACATAGATTCAATTAATGTCAACTATTATATATTATTGCCTGCAGCCATAGCCCTGTGGCATCCCATCCTGTCAGATCTTGGAAGCTAAGCAGGGTCGGGCCTGGTTAGTACCTGGATGGGAGACTGCCTGGGAACACCAGAAGCTGTAGGCTTGGGAGAAGGGCCTGGCAACCCCCTCCCAAAAACCAATCTGCCATTGAAAACCCTATGCACAGCAGAGAAGCACTGATAACAGTGTTTCCCCTGTTGTACAGAGGGTCGCTATGAGTTGGATACCGACTTGACAGCACCTAACAACAACAACAACATTATATATTATTAAAGGAGGACTAGAGTAAGTCTTTTCTTTTTATCCCAAAGTCTCAGGGATCATTATGTTTTCCCCTTTTCATTGTCACTACCTGCTATTCCATGTAGGTGCCAGATCTTTTGTACCCCTCCCTCAACTTCAATTGCTCTTCAGCCCAGCAGTGCCATAGTGGAGTTTTGTAATCTTTGAAAAGTGTTTTTTTCCTTGTAGTGATTATAAGACTAGGCTAAGGAAGTTGTGTGAAATCTGAAAAGAAATTGTATTTGTTCTCATTGATCTTCATTTCAAAGTAAATTGGAACAGGCCCTCAGGGCACTGAGCATAACCTTTTTTCTCTCTTCTCCTCCACCCCTCTATCATTCTTGTTCCTATTTTACAAAGCTTCTCAGCTTAGTGTGTGTATATATAGAATATATATAGAATATATATATTCTATAATCCTAAAGTCTTGTTTCTTATTCATTTCTCCTTGTTCTCCTTGACCCTTTAAAATACTGTCTCCACTGTGTAGCTAACCATGTATTTGATATGGGATAGCAGGGACTAGAGAGGAGAATAAACGGATACAGGTGGTACAACATAAGGAAACAATGTGGTATCATGAAAGGAACATTGACTTTAGGGTCAAGAGATTTGAAAACCCCAAATCCAACACTTACTAGATGGTATCATTATTTCTCTGTGCATTGTATTAAATATTGTTTAAAAAGGACTAATAACATGACCAATGTCATGGAGTTTAGTGAGAAAGAAATGCAACAAAGTGAAGAAGTCCCTTTTAGTACAAAACCTGGTACAGACACATCAGCCACTTTCTTCTGCTGGGCTTTTCAAAAAGGATTCAATGGATATAATTCATGTATTGGAGAAAAACTTGGCTGCACCCACCTCCAAGTGGCTCCTACTTCATAAAGAGAAAAAATAAAGTAAATCCTTCAAAACTATTAGCTCTATTCTTGATGGGAGTCATTGAAGGAGAATAAATCTACTTCAAATAGTGGTGAGCGGAATTTTTGAGACAGCTATAGCAGCCTGTTTTAAAGTATACATTTATATATGTGAAAGGAGAATTTGTGATTTCCCATCCCTAAATGAGACATAAAGGAAGCATATGTTCACTTAAGAAGATAAGGCCAGGGAGGGGTGTTGGATCTTAATAGTAGTCCCCTTGGGTTTGTAGATTTTGTGCATTCTATTATACATGGCACAGTGGCGCACACCTGTAATCCCAGCAGCTTGGGAGGCGGAGGCGGGAGGATCACAAGTTCGAGACCAGAGGCAGTCTGCATAACTTAGTGAGACCCTACCTTAAAAAGTAAAAAAATGGGCTGAGGGTGCAGCTCAGTGGTCCAGTACTTGGAAAGCATGCAAGCGTGAGGCCCTGGGTTCAAACCCCAGTACCACCAAAAAACCAAATAATAATGCTACAATAAACATTGTTAATAAATGGCTACCCATTTTACACAATAACACTGGTGTGGATTCCTACAAGATGACATATATTGCCAAATTCTTTTAACCAAGAACATTTGTCAGTGCCTGCATCATTGTATTTTGAGATTACAGATAACTTTTAAAATATTACTAACTGGAGAGGTGTATATGTTTTGTTTTAAAATAACGTCATTCATTTGTAAGATTCAATGTTCAGTCATACATTCAATATATACACATTTATATATCTTCCTTGTATAAAACAGATTTTAAAAATTTGACATAAGGTCTAATAAGTTTTAAAATGAGGAATTTGGGGTGTTGTGCACTGTTATAACACTTGTCCAGCTAAATGAGTTCCTGGATTGTTTATGGCTGCCAGAACTATCCTTTCAGAACTGTTTGTGATTTTGGTTTTTGGGTCATTTTAGTTAGTGCAGAGGATGGAACAGAGGGCCTTGAGCCTACAATCCTACCACTGAACAACTCCAGCCACCACATCGATTTTAAAATTCATGTTGGCTGTTAGTTTTTTTATATTTCTGTTGTTATTTTCAGTAATGGGTAGGCAAGAATTCCACAAACCCAAGACCCATTTTATTCTTTGTTCTTAGACAGGGGTCCCATAAATTGTCCAGGCTGCCTCTGGCCTCCAACCAGGATCCTACTGCTTCAGACTTTGGAGGCTTTAGATTACAGTATGAGGCCAGACCTTGGTTTTGCTATGTGGCTCAGGCTAGCCTAGAGCTCAAAATGCTCCTGCCTCAACCTCCTGAGCTCTGGTATTACAGGCTTGCTCCACCATGCCGCACTTTACAGAAAACCATCAGAGTGAGGTTAAAGGATATCTACATTGATAGAGAGCCTGCAGCTGTAGCCCTGTGGCATCTGATCCCGTCAGATCTCAGAAGCTAAGCAGGGTCGGGCCTGGTCGGGCCTCCCAGGCGGGAGACCGCCTGGGAACACCAGAAGCTGTAGGCTTGGGAGAAGGACCTGGCAACCCCCTCCCGAAAATCAATCTGCCATTGAAAATCCTATGAACAGCAGAGAAGCACTGACAATAGTGTTTCCCCTGTTGTACAGAGGGTCGCTATGAGTCGGATACCGACTCGACGGCACCTAACAACAACAACAACAATTATACATGGATGGAATGGGAATTTTGGACCAGGCCATAGCATAGAATAGTTAATTGATATTATTTTTCTTCAACTTGAGTGTACACAAGCCTTCATAGGTACAGTAAACAGTGTTTTTGCTGTACCAATATTGTTTCAACACCCTTTGGTCTGACACCTGCTGTGGGCTGGGGATCCAGGCCACTAGGAAACAGGAAAAGCTTCCTCAGTAGAGCCACCAGCACCTACCTCACATGGTTGCCCCAGATAGTCTTTCAACTGGGACATGAGATGACGTGAATTGCTGCTTGTTTACTATACTCACAAACAATTGGATTTTCACAAGGCGGAGTGGCAGGATTAGATGTGGAAACTGATGTCAGTTCCCTTAGGCCTTTGTTGCTACAAATTTTAAAAGGTCGTGGTTGCATCAATTGTGAATAAACACCTATGCCAGGCTTTGCTGGAAAATATTATGCTTCAAGGTCACATGCCTGTCTCTAACTGGAAATGCCTTCCAACTCAAGACTTGGGAACAAGCGCAATGTTGTCTCTAATTAATACATGGAAGTCATGGTTTTTTCATTCTGTTTGATTTTGTATACTTTCATGGAGTTTTAAAAGATGGGAAAAGCATACAGACACCTTTGCTTTCAGGTTTTATGGTATGGAATAACAAATCTCAGCTTGAACCACTCAAGGCAGTTTTCCTATATCTCTTGAGTCCCTCCTTTCAGTCAAGCAAAAATCATATTGCAAATCATTCTGCTCAGAGTAAACCCAGAGTCCTTATAAGCTGGAGGTGTGTTTCAGCAAGAACATGATTAAGCTTGAGCCTTGGGGTCTAAAGGCTGATAAATGTGATATTTTTTTCAGCATGAAGGAATCCTGAACTCAAGGTGGGAACTCCTGAGTAATTCCATTGATTATTCAAAATGGGTATGTAAATATACTGCATTCAGGGAACTTATAACTATAAGATTATACACACTTAAAATTTTTTAAATTTTCCTGCAATTGGAAGCATGGCTTCTGGTGCAAGAAGTATTAAGGCCCCCCTTGCATGGAATACCTGGTGTTTGGATGATGGTCAGCAAAATGGGAACAATGAATTTTGGCTCCTAATAAGCAGTAGAGAGACTGCAATATTCTTCATAGATCTGAAATTATCTAAAAAAAGAGCCACATTCTCCTGGCCCAACAACAAAAAGCTGAGATTCACCTACACTTATAGAAGATTGTTAAGAACTATATATACCTGGCAAACATCCCAATGCGGAAGATCATCAGTAACTTCTCACTTTCTCAATTGCAAATTCTCTCTAGAATTTTTCTGAGACTAGCACATATATACCTATTATATATAATATATTTATTTATTTATCTCTTTTTGTGTTTGTTTACTCACAAAGGCAGATTTTGGGGAGTCAGAATGTGTTAGTGATTAAGTTCGATGTTTAGGTTTTCTATCAATATTTAGTTTAGTACCAACCCATGATGTCTTAGGGTAAAGTAGTGAAGTAAACACAGGAAGTGTGATTAAAAAATACAGTGCATGCTTAAATAAAAAATTTATTATAGTAAAACACACATTGCCATGAATCTTCCTCAAAATACTCTCCATGGCTTTGAACACATCCCATCATTCTTGCCACTTTGGGAAACAGTTCTGGATGTCTTCTTTCATGATTATCTTTAGTTTCATCCTTTACCATGACAATGCTCAGTGTTAGATAACACTTCTAGTGTGGCAATTTCTGTCAAATAAAAACATTTCAATATATCCTCATATACCTTATTCACTGGATCAGGCACCTTCTGACTTCTGGCTCTTCCCCAAAGTCAACCATGCAAGGTAAAGTTTTTGAATTGATTTAGAACAAGGCAGCCACAACAGTGCAACTAAACACCCTCATAAAAGAGGACTTCTAGAACTGCTTCAGAAAATGACAAGAAAAATGGAATAAGCAAGTTTGAAGGCAGGGGGAGTATTTTGAGGGAGATTAATGGCAATGTGTCTTTTACTGTAATAAAATGTAATAAAATATATTTTGATCACACCTCATAGAAAGTAGCCATGCATTGAAAAGATTTTCTTCTCTCTCTGTGCTTATTTCTCCTTACGGAGGCCTAAGCGGACACCTCCCATGGAGCACCTGGGCTTCCAGTCCAGAACCAGCACTTACAAAGGGACCTTGCACCAGAGTGATATATGTTGTTTGTTGTTAGGTGCTATTGAGTCATGCCCGACTCATAGCAACCCTGTGTACAATAAAACAAAAGAGGGTTTTTGATGGCTGATTGTTTTGGGAGTTGGCTGCCAGGTCCATCTCCCATTTTTGCAGTGCTGGGGATTGAACCTAGGGCCCCAGAGCATGCAGAGAAAGCACTGTATGAACTGAGCTGAACCCCAGCCCTGGAGTGATATGTGGGATGTTGGAATTCCTGCTGCAGAGCCACTGGGAGGCTAGGTCTGCACCTCCACCTACTCCTTTCCCCAGACAAAAACTTTACCTGACTGGTAGTACCAGGGAGCAGTGGGCAGGTGGTCAGTAGCTTTTGCAGGGTCTTGGGGAGAGCTGGGTGCTGATTCCCTGGAATACTTTTAGTCCTGGGGATTCAGAGATTCTGACCTCCTTGCATCCCTCTGGTATATGAATACTTTTTAATGCAGATTTAGGTATTTTTTTTTTTTAGTTTTCTTTTTTATTATTTGGTATGTCACGCTGTTCTATATTTGGAGGAGAAAAGATGCATTGAACTGCTCTTTGGTTTCTGGGAAAGGGTATATTCATCTCCTCTTTCAATCTAGGTATCAGGACACCACATCTGCCATCAGGGATCACAGCCAGTGGTGGGCAGGGAAAATGGCTGAATTTAAATCTCGAATGTGGCACTTATTGAATGTGAGACATCAGGAGTGCTATTTCACCTTACTGCTTCTTTTTCTTGGTCAATAATACCTGCCTGCTAGGATTATTTTGAGTTGTTGATGAAGTAAAGCATTAGAAAGTGTCCAGCAAAGGATTTGGCATACAGTTAACTCATTTCTTCCCTTACTCTAGTTTCCAGTTTCTTTCCTTGCTCTTCTCTCAACCTTGAAATGTTGGGCAATGGGAAGAAGCCATTTGAGAAGAGCCATATGAGGCTGGGCACAACTAAATCAGTATTTTTTATAAACAATATGCAGAGTAGTAAGAGATTGACAAAATTACATTCAACTCCAGGCTTTATTGTTTTCCTTTCGGTCTTTAACACTATTCTTTTCTTTTTTCTTTTCTTCTCTTCTCCTTTCCTTTTATACTCTCCCACCTCTTCTTTCTTTTCCTTTGTTTTCTTTTTCTGTTTCCTCCTCCTCCTCCCCCCCCCCTCCTCCTCCTTCTTCTTCTTTTTTTTTTGTGGTACCGGAGGTTGAATCCAGGGCTTTGTGCTTACATGCTTTGCAAGTGCTCGGACCACTGAGCAGCACCCATAGTCCATCTTTTCAGTTTTTGAGACAGGGTCTCACTAAGTTACCCAGACTGTCTCTGGTCTCAAACTTGCAATCTTCCTGCCTCTGCCTCCTGAGCTGCTGGTATTACAGGCATGCGCCACCATGGCTGGCTCTATTTTCTTCTTTTTTGAGACAGGGTCTTGCTATGTAGCTCAGGCTGACCTAGAACTCACCATGTAGCCCAGGCTAATTTTTAACTCATAATCCTCTTGCCTGCACCTCTGAAGTTTTGCAATTTCAGGGGTGGGTGAGCTACCATGCTTGTCTCTTTCTTTATTGCCTTCTTCTGGGACTTTGTTGTTGTTGTTAGGTGCCGTGGAGTCAGTATCCAACTCATAAGGGCCCTACGTACAACACTTGAAACACTATTGTCAGTGCTTCTCTGATGTTCATAGGGTATTCAATGGCAGATTGATTTTTGGGAGTGGGTTGCCGGGTCCATCTCCCGATCTGGGACTTTAGGCAAGTGTTTTAAACACTCTCAATTCCATAGCTCCTTCTACTTCATCTATTGGAGCACTTAACACACTGTCTTCTAACCTTTTGGCAATTTAATTTGTTCTTTCTTGGCCTAATAACATCTTGGGAAAAGGGGCTATGTCTCCAATAGGTAGCAATTTACTGGCACACAATAGGAATGGAAAAAGTAATTCAAACAAATGAATGAATTAAATGAGATTGGTTCCTATACCTTTATATTATTTCTATGTCTGATGAAATGACTGGAGATTAAACTATGTTATAGAACTGCAATAGGAACTGCTCCTCATTAGTAAGAGTAGTATAAAAAGTTAAAACAGAAGAAGCTGACATAAACTAAGTATTTCATTGAAACAGGAAAAATTTGGTAGCCCCATACTCCAAAATATGTAACCAGAAAGTGAGAAGGATCTGTTGTTAGGTGCAGTTGAGTCGAGTTTGACTCATAGCCACCCTATGTACAGCAGATGGATTGTGGGTCAGCAGGGATCCACCACCTTCTCAAGAATCTCTTCTATTTATTTATGGGAATTTCAGGAAAATTTCATCATTAAAATGTAATTTTCAAAATAAAATCCAAGGCAAAATTAATGGTCATTTTAAATACTGAAAATATATTTTAAAAATGAAACTGTTTCATTTACAGAGAGGTATGATTTCATTCTAGCAATCATAGCTACAATCCATGATATTTCAGGAACTTTGACATATTCAAACAGGTGTTTCTTCTTATTATCATATGCAATCTCAGTCTTACACTGCAAAGAGCTAAAATCTTTTGATATTTTATACTAGGTTACAACTTAGATTTTGATATGATATATTGCACAATCCACTGTGAGGATTAGGAGCAACTGAACTTTTGCAAAGCAAAATTCATATGTAACTAGGTGCCTTTCTGAAAACAGATAGGAGGTAATGGTTTCCAATCACATTTTCAGTGTATCATAACGGTCTTAAAAGCACATCTCTCCCAGGGGACAGGCAATGCCAAAAAAGAGAAAGGGGAAGGTTGGCGTTTCTGATAGGGTCAGTTATTTTCTTGTGACCCGAAATGGATGCTGGGAACTGATCAAGAAAAATTGAGACAAGAAAGTAAGAGATCCTGTTGGTGAAGCCGGTAGGGTCCTTTGCCTGCATGTTGCAATTTAAATTATTTTGTTTTATTTATTTAATTAATTAATTTTTATTTTAGCAGGCTTTGTTCTGTGCCTTAAGACCTTGTAATGACTTCTTAATCTTGTTCAACAAAAGGCACATTTCCTCACCTGTTTCTATTCTTGCCTCCCTCCTGGAGAAATAAGAGATCAAACAATACTTCTATGAAACAATATGCCAGTTTTCCAAAGCACATGCCATCTACCAATCTTACTGAATAACAAAGACTTGTTGCATAATTTGCACTGTCATTCTTTTGCCTCTGTGCTGCACAGAACGCTGATTGGGGCTATGACAACCAGAAGCTCATGATCACCTGAGAGTGCTATTCAATGTATGCAAATTCCCTTTCCAGTTTTCTTAGTAAGGCCCTTTGGGAGGGTAGTGCTGTGACAAAGCATATTTGAAAGAGGAGGGTCAACCATGGATATTATAGTGCACGTTAGGCTACACAAGCCTTGAATACGAAATGCCATAGAGAATTTGCTGTTCATATTTGATTCAGGGAAGTGCTATTATCCAATACCTGAAATGAGTGGAGACTAATTCCAGGCACCTGTCTTTTTTCCCGTGGCTATTGTCCTGTCTACAATAACTGCGGAACTGACATTCAGGAGATGGAGAAGCAGAGACAGAAGCAATATCAGTCAGAGGAAACTTGGTCCATTCTTCCCTGACTGCACAGCAAACACTATTAAAGGCAGGGGAAGCCATTTGTTCATGAATATACATTTGATACATATAAATGCCTTGTGCCATGAATATTTATCTCTTTCATGGATTGCAGCTGTTGTGTATTGAAAACTATTAACAGGTTGGAAACCATCCTTTAGAAACTGATGTCTGTCATTGGTGTGCAAAACCAGCCCTGGAAATTTATCTTTTTTCCTTCTCTCTTTTGTGAGGAAGAGAAAACTCCTGAGATTTATAATGAGGTTGGTCCCTTAGCAGATAGAGAAAAGAATTTGATAAAAATGGGAGATAGCTTTTATGGAAGATTTTATATATATACATATACGTGATTTATTTAAACTTATTTAAACTCATTTTCTAACTTATATAGTTTGATAATATTACACTTAACATAGTGCTTTGTCTACCACCTAGTCTTCAGGTTTTGATGAAAGTTCCATTGTTAACAGAAGAGAAAGTTTATAAGCTGCTAAATACTAAGTAACTGTGGGGGGTGGAGCATGTCATATGACTTCTCTCACCAAAGTTGGGAATCTTAAGCCTGTGGATATTCTAGTTCTTTTGAATGGAAAGGATAGTTTTTCAGGCTTGGTTCTTGTACTCTTTCACGTGCTCTGTAATTTAGCCACTCCTAGCTCTTTGTTCACCAATGTTGTCTTATGATTTAGCCCATTCATTAATTTTATTCCCATTGTCTGAAATTCATTTATTTCCAACAATTCTTCAAGTTCTCCTCTTAATGCATTTTTCTTCTAGAATCAGCTTAAGCATTTGTATCTTGGGATGCCTTATGGTATCTTCCATGATCCACTTCCATCTGTAGGTACTACTCCTGTTACCGTTATCACTGTAAACTCCTTTCCTACATTCTTCTGCTGTGCTTCTATGGAATTTTGTACATGCATTTATTGCTTTATAGCTGTTTAGAAATCTGTCTCCTAGAGTAGAAAGTTTCCTGAGTACGAGAAAATGTCCATCATACTTCCAACTCTTACACAGTTAATGCAGTGATTGACACTATTGCTGAATATATGTTTGTTAAATGAGTGAACTAGTATTAAGGGTAGATAACCATGAGGAATAGGTTATTATTCCTGTAGCCTAATATACAGAGCTAAGTGATAGATACTCTTTCCCTTCCTTTAAAAAATATTCTCTTTCTGTTCAATTCTTCTTGGCTAATTCTGAATTCTTCCCTGAACAAGGATGAGGGTGGTGGCCTCTGTCACTCAGTTTCATTGCCACAGTTTCATTGCCAGGCTATTTTTTCTCCTGTAACACACTGACACAGAAGCAAACAATAGGGAAACTATCCATTCCCTACTTTTCTCAATCCTGTCCCAAGTTACAGAAAAGAACTGCTCTGAAATATTTAAGTACAGTATTTAGAGTCGGAAACACAGTGATCCTGGGGCTGGTTTTGTACACCAACGACAGGCATCGGTTCCTGAAGGATGATTTCCAATCTGTTAATAGTTTTCAATACCCAACAATACACAGCAGAAATACAGGGGTGGGTGAGTCTGGCCCTCTTTTCCTCTCTGTGTCTATTTTCTTTCTTTCTCTCTCTGTCTCTGTCTCCCTCCCCTCTCTGTCTTATGTTTACATGAGCTTCCACCTTTTGCCACGGGAGGATGCAGCAAGGAAATCCTCATTATATGTATGCCCCTCAACCTGGAACTTCCTAAGCTCCAGAGCTGTAAAAAACAAATTTCTAGAGCTAGGCAAGGAGTCACATACCTGCTAGCCCAGTGACTTGGGAGGTGGAGGCAGGAGGATCTCAAGTCTGAGTCCAGAGGCAGGCTGTTAGCAAAACCCTGTATCAAGGAAAAGAATAAAAGAGGGGCTGGAAGTGCAGCTCAGTGGAGCACTTGGAATGTATGTGTGAGGCCTTGGGTTCAACCCTCTAACACCATAAAATAAGTAAGTAAATAAATAAATAATAAAAATTATAAATTACAAAAACTGGGTAGTCTTTATAAATTACCCAGTCTCAAGTATTCTGTTATAGCAGTACAAAATGGACTGAGATGACTTCTTACATTCATAATATCATTCAACCCTTATGACAATTTAGGCAGTAAGAAACAGGAATCTTAGCTAAGAGACAGAAGAACACTACGTCATAAAGCCAGAAATAGAAGACTGGAAATATCTTGATTTGGTAAGGGGACTGGTTACCCAGAGCCCTACCTAGAATTCATACTAGAGTGCACAGGAAAGTAGGCCAGAAGCAATGATTCATAAAGAAATGGCCACTGATCCTAGTGTGGTAACTACTCACTTTGTCTTCTGTTTTCTTGTGCTAGGTTCTGCTGTCATCATGAGCAGACTATGACTGGCAGGTATGTTCTGGTAACCAGAGAGAGTTTTGAAATGCCTGTTGCTCAGAAGATATGATAGTCTCTGCTTTCCAGCACATTTGTACATCATGTGTGTTAAATGCTATCTCCTGAGACTCTATGCAAAATAGAGTGACATTCATTTTCTTTTATCAACAAATGTTCTTTCTTCCTTTGAACAGTGGTTAAATAGACCTCACCTTAAACAAAAACAGGATGCTACCTAAACGAATAGATAAGTATATCCTACATGAGTTATAAACCCTTTTAAATTTATCCAGTATATTACTCAGGTGACTGAGTTGCATCCCAGCAATGCAGTCTGCGTCAATGTTTAATTTTGTTCAAAATGTGTTCAGTGTTAGCATATTGTTTGGAAAAATATCTTTTATTGACTAATGATTCAGAGCTTTGCTTTTCCTGTGCGTACTCATTTCTCATTATTCAGGCTAAAGATAAAGACCTTCTGGAGAACTCATTTGTAATAGGTTAACTAATCCCATACTACTTTGGGGCTTACAAATTAAATTAGGCCTAGACTTACATCTTTCCCTAGCTATTTCTATTTAGCCTTGAAATTTCTTCACTTAGGTTCGGAGAGAGTGTTATTGTTCTTGTCTGGATTTTACCCAAGATTGCTGCAACTCTGTAATCATAAAGCCTACATTTGACTTAGGAGTTTCAGGTGTTGTTTTAAGAAAGTCCTTAGCACCATTTGTTAAATTCTAATCAGTGAGATCAAAGCTATAATTCACTTATAATATTAATATATACTAAGATATTTTTTGACATTTTTATCTATATATAGATTTGGAGAAATATCAATGAATATTGTTGTTGTAAGGCACTATTGAGTTGGGTCTGACTCATAGTGACCCCATGTATAACAGCTTATCTGACACTGTGCCATGCATACAATGTATTTTATGTTTAAGCCCATTGTTGAAGACACTGTGTCAATCCATCTAGTTGAGGGTTTTCCTATTTTTTGTTGACCCACCACTCTCCCTAAAGTGATGTCCTTCTTTCCAATGATTAGTCCCTCTAGAGAGCATGTCCAAAATATGTAAGACACAGTCTAACTATCCTGGCTTCCAACAAGCGTTCTGGCTGCCCTTCTTCTGGGTCACATATGTTGGTTCTTTTGGCAGTCCATGGTATATTCAATACTCATCTCTAGCACCATGATTCAAAAGCATCAATTCTTCTCCTGTCTTCCTTATTCACCATCCAGCTTTCACAAGCATATGATGTGACTGAAAATACCATGGTATAAATCAGGTACACTTTTGTCTTCAGTGTGACATCTTTAATTTTCAATACTTTAAAGACATATTTACAAGAGCTTTTCCCAATGCAATACCTTTTGATTTCTTGACTACTGTTTCCATGGGTGTTGATTGTAGAATCAAGTAAAACAAAATTGTGGACAGCCTCAATCTTTTCTCCATTTATCATGAAGTTGTTTACTGACTTATTGCCAGGACTTTCATTTTCTTGATGTTGAGACACAATCCATACGGAAGGCTATGTTCTTTGATTTTCATCAGGAAGTGTTTCAAATCCTCTGCACTTTCAGCTTGCAAATTTGTGTCATCTGCATAATGCAGGTTGTTAACAAATCTTCCTCCAATCTTGATGTCACATTCTTCTTCATAAAGTCCAGCTTCTCAGATTCTTTGATCAGTATAGAGATTGAAGAGCTATAGTGAAAGGATATATCCCTGATGGACATATGTGTGTTTATGTCTCTCTAGATCTCAGTTGGAAGAGTGCTGCTCTGTGCTCTCTAAGGCCCTGGGCTCAATCCCCAGCATGGCAGAAATGGGAGAAGAACCTTGCAGCTCACTCCTGAAACAATCCTGAAGCAATCAGCTATTGAATACCCTATAAATAGCAGAGAAACCCTGACATAATGCAGGACATGGTACAGTGTCAGGGAGCATTTCATCTGTTGTCTATAGGGTCACTATAAGTCAGACTCGACTCAAGTGGCAGTTATCAGCAACAGATTTAAAGATCATTATGTACAATTTCATGTTGTTTACATCTATCTGTATATCTATCATCTATCATTATCATCTTTCATCATCACCATCTCCATCTCTTTTCAGAGTATATATAAAATACATGTGTAAATGAGTTATGATTATTGACATTAGGAAGGAATGAGAAAAATCCAGGCAGCTTTTTAGGTATGTACTAAATATCAATTCTTTTATTATTCTTGCTTTTCTCTTCCATGTCTGGATTTTAGTTATTTCACTATTCATTTAAAATGCCTGCTAGGAGAAGGAAAGATGAACTTTTACCACCTAGTGAAATGTGGAATGCTCCAGGGACACCCATTGTCTATTGACAATAATGATGACAATGATCAAACTTGAGTCAGAAAATTTGATCTGCATCTACTAGCAATGCCATAGAAACATTGTACTGTATATAGATAAAAACAGTTGGAGTTTTTCTGTGAATAAAGATTGTTCCCCATTTCTATCAGCCTGCAATAGAGTCACAGAGCAAGGCTAGACTTGGATAAAGATAGGGCTGATAGATATGTCTGTGGTGATTATAAGCTACAAGAAGGAATTGTTTTATCTGACGTTTCCGTTACATGAAGGTTATCCTTTAGGATAACATATTCTTTCTGTTCTTCCCATTTTGAGTAGACGCCCCCCCCAAAATTGTAGAAATAGGAGAACATTTATTTCTAAGAGGGGAAATGTCCTAACTCAGAGAAGGGAGTAGTTCAGGTCTCTTCTTTCTCTTTTCTTTTCTTATTTTTTTAAGACATAATCTCATTGTGTACCCTAGACTGCCCTTGAATTTACTATCTAGCCCAGGCTAACCTCAAACTTGTGATCCTCCTATCTCAGTCTCAAGAGTTCTGGGATTATAGATGTTCACCACTTCTCCTGGTCATTTCAGCTAAGTCTTTATTTTTATTAGTAATTTTTAATATACAACTTAATGGGCCTCATTATGATATTTCCATATATGCATTTCATTGTACATTGTTCACCTAACTTCCCCCTTACCCTCTCATGACCCTCCTCCCCCATCCACACACCCCCACCAATTATCTCCTATCAATTTGCAAGTCATTTTTTGAGAATATTTATCTATTTATGTGCATTCCGATTTTGATGTAAGTCTAAACTTTTTTCTCTAGTGATCTACATTTTACATTTTCAGCAGTAATACATGAGTGATCTAGTCTGTTTGCATTATTGCCAGCATTTGGTATTATTACTATTTTTAATTTTAGCTATTCTAGTAGGTTTTATTTTTTTCCTATCTTCCCCTATTTTTCCAACATATTCATAAAGTTGTGCTATTTACATTGATTTTGACCTCTACCCCTTCATCCCTCCTCATTGTCGCTCCCCCCTCCTGTCTTCTACAATCTTTGCTTCCTTCTGCTAGATCCCTCCCTCCTTCTTTCCACTCCTTAAATTGTCCTTTCTACGTTGAGTTTAATTGTGAATTTTTTTTTATGTTCAGTTTATGTATAGGATTTTTTCCTTCTTTTAAGTTTGATTCAGCACCCATGTATGAATGAGAATATATGGTATTTCTCTATTTGGGCTTGTGTTTGTTCACTTAAGATGATATTCTCCAATTCCATCCAATTTGCTGCAAAAGACATTATTTCATTTTTTTTTAAATTGCTGAGTAGTATTCCATTGTGCATATGTACCATAATTTTTTTTATCCCTTCTTCTGTTGATGGGCACTTTGGTTGATTCCATATCCTTGTTATTGTGAAAAGTGCTGCATTGTATATAGAGATGCAGGTGTCTCTGTGGTATGATGACACATCTCCCTTTGGGCATATTCCCAGTAGTGGTATAACTGAGTCATGTGGCAGTTCTATTTTTAGTTTTCAGAGGCATCTCCATATTGATTACCAAAGTGGTTGAACCAATTTATAGCCCCACCAACAGTATAAGAGGGTTCCCTTTTGTCCACAACCTCACCAGCATTTGTTGTTATTTGTTTTGTTGACCTTGGCCTTTCTTACTGGATTTAGGTGGAATTTCAGAGTTGTTTTGATTTGCATTTCCCTAATGGCTAGGGATATTGAGCTTTTTTCATGTGCTTCATGGCCTTATGAACTTCTTCATTTGAGAACTGTCTATTTAGTTCCTTTTCCCACTTGTATATTGGATTATTTGTTGTCTTGGGAGTTGCTTTCTTGAGTTCTTTGTAAATTCTGGAAATTAGTTCTCTGTTAGATGTATAGAATATGAAGATTTTCTCTTATTCAGTGAGGTCTTCCTTAACTCTGTTGATTGTTTCCTTTGCTGTATAGAAGATTTTTAATTTCATGTAATCCCATTTATCTATTCTTGTTGCAATTTCCTGAGCAATTGGAGTCTTATTAAGGAAATGCTTTCCTATGCATATATGTTGGAGTGTACTTCCTCTCTTTTCTTCTAGTAATTTTAAGGTTTCTGGTTTTATGTTGAGGCCTTTTATCCATTTCAAGTTAACTCTCTTCCATATTGAAAGGTGTGAGTCTGCTTTCATTTTTCTGCAGGTAGAAATCCAAGTTTCCCAGCACTGTTGAAGAGGCTATACTTTCTCCAATTTACCTGTTTTGCTCCTTTGTCAAAGATCAGGTGGCTATAGGTGTGTTGGTGTATCTCTGGGTCCTCAATTCTACTCCACCGGTCTTCAGGCTTATTTTTGTGCCAGTACCAAGCTCATTTTGTCTAATTCTTAAAGGGCGTATAACAATAAACCAAATGGAATATTTGAGAAAACATGGGGAGAGACAATTTCTTCCTCTGTTCAGCTAGGACATGCCAAGTACAAAGCACTGAAAGGGAAATTGGTTGATTATAAAGTGGCTAAAGAGGGGAATACAGAGAAAGCTAGACTTTACCCACTTAATCTCCAAGAGGACCACTCAGTATACCTACAGAAGCTCTTTTCATTTTCTTTTTTTTCCCCCAAAGTTTTCTTTATTGTTTTATGCCCTTAATTATAGTAAAAATTTGAGTGCTTTTTCATATTAATGGCATGTTGTAGTGGCTAGGTGCCATGGAGTTGAGTTCAACTCATAGTGACCCTGTGTACAACAGAATGAAACACTCCCTGACACTGTGCCACGCCTGGCACTATGTCAGTTCTTCTCTTGTACATATGGAGTTTTCAAAGGGTGGTTGTTTTGGGATTGTTTCAGGAGTGGATTGCTACCTCATTCTCTCATTTTTGCAGTGCTGGAAATGGAACCCAGGGCCCAGAGAGCACAGAGTAGCACTCTACCAACTGAGCTGAACCCCAGCCCTGTTAATGGTTAATGGCATATGCAATAAAAAATAGAAACTTGATCCCAATGGTATATTACTTCTATTGTAGTGTATTTCCTATTATATTATTGAATAAATACTGTATAGTCTAGAATATAGGAAAATCTATTAATTTGCTTGCAAAGTACTACTACTACTACTAATGCTCATTTTAATTAAAAACTAAGCCTCATGAGATACAAAACCAATTTTCCAAATCTACAATTTCATGAAAAATATATGACTGTGGTGTTCTGAGATTTTAAGAGGAAGATTATTCAATAGAATGTTGTTTATTTTATATCAACCCCAGATTCTGTGTAAAAATGTATACTATTTGTTTCAAATATTTTTTCTATATGAAATAAGCCTGTTCTTGGTAAACATATTTGTTTGCCCACCCCTGCCCAACCTTAGTTTCTTTTCTTTGACCCTCTTTTTTTTTTCCTTAGAATTTTATCTCTTCCAAATTTAAAGAAGCCTTATGGCCTTTAACTTCTATAAGATCTTCAAAACGGGCCGGGCATGGTGGCGCATGCCTGTAATCCCAGTGGCTCGGGAGGCGGAGGCAGGAGGATCGCCAGTTCGAGACCAGAGGCAGTCTGTTCTAATTTAGAGACCCTGTCTAAAAAAAAAAAAAAAAAAGTAAAAAAATGGGCTGGGTGTGCAGCTCAGTGGTCCAGCACTTGCAGAGCATGCAAGTGGGAGGCCCTGGGTTCAATCCCCGGGGGGGGGGGAATATCTCCAAAATGCTAACTGCATCTGAAATTCCTACTTGTACTTTCCTTGCCTAAAAATAAATAGAAAAACCAAACAAATACACACATACACATAGTATAAGAAAAATCCCACTGGTTTTGTTTTCCATGAACAGAAATAGCTAAAAAGGAAGAAGCAAGAAAATTAAGGTTTGTATTAGAACTCCAACAGTCAAAGAAACAATCTGAGAAATGAAAGTCACAATGGTCATTAAAATATGACCTTTTATACCTAGAGTCTGTTGGAGAACATGATTTATATGTAGAAAACTGGATTTACTAATTTGGTACCACAGGATGGGATTAATACTTCAATCTGTTCAACAGGCACAAGTGGAAAAATCATAGGGTTCCCAGCATATAAATAGTTGAGGGGAAGGGTGCTCCTGTCAGTTTTATAGCACTGAGAATAAAAAATCATATCCTCCTTGAAGGTAGACCTGGCTTTCCAACAGAATTAGAAGAGGCTGCTGAGAAGACAGGGTCTCAGTTCCTTCTTTCAACTCTCCAATTACATTAAGAGTGAGAGAAGTGAAGAAAATGGACAAGACACGAGTCTTGTCTCTCTTAGTGCTCTCTCCTTAGAGCAATCGTAAGACAGGGAAAGAGAAAAATCTCTCCTCTTAACCTTTAAGAAGTTCTCTTAGTCCACTGTCTGAATTTAATGAGACCACTTAGATTTTCCATAGGCCTTTGGCAAGCTTCATAGCTACTTGAACTATTCCTGGTTTGCATAGGTCTCTCATAATTATCCTTAGGATAGTTTTAAGGAAATGGCCATTGGGAAAGAATACATTTTGTTCCAAAAATCTTAGCTAAGCCAGAATGGAGCCAGATATGAGTGCTGTCAGAAAAGAACTTCTATATTAGTCACAAAAATTAAAGGCAAGAATACCTATTAGATCATCTCCTCCCTGCTCATGCCATGTCCAAGGAATATGGGCTGTTGATTTCCTTGAACTTCCATTGTTTAATAAAGCTTCATCAGAAATGAATATGGAGGGGGTCATTATGTGTCAGCATACACAAACTCAGACACGTCTCCAGAGCACACAGAGGTGAATGCACGTGAATCAAAGAAATCTGTATTGGGAAGGTGTTTTTTTTTTTCCTCCCATTAAGCCAGTTCAATTCCTTAATTAACTTCCTACCTAGCATATTCAAATCATGTCCAATTTTTTAATGTTCTTTTTTATTTTGCTGAAATTATTCTCATCAGAATAATTTTCTTTGTGAAGTTTCCAATAAAAATGAAGTCTTGCTAATCAAGTTTTAAAATTCATATCAATAATTACTATAGCCTCTGTAACTGGGAATTTTGTTCTATGGACATTATATCTACCCAGTTTACTTATTCTAAATCAAATGTTAAAGTCAGAAATTTTTATCAAAAATTATGATTCTGCCAATTTTTAATCAATAATAAGTTTTACTGTGTGCATTTTAAATTTTATTTTGTATCATTTTTACAATTAATATTAATTATAAATTGGATAAAATAAACTAATTCATATTTATTTCTTAGCTAATTCATGAGAAAATAGCAAGCAATTTATTTCTGTAATTTCAAGATTGCTGCATTAAAGAGGATTGAATAGCTGTAACTTTAACCTGTTTCTTCTGTACACTTTTCTATCTCTTTGAGTGTTGCTTTCTAATGAGCCCTGTCTTAGTCAGTTTGGGCTGGGGCTATTACAACAAATATATCATAGACATAGGTATATCTATAAGTGTCTACACCACCTATACATATACCATTGTTGTGGTTGCTGTTGTTGGGTCCCGTCAAGTAGAATCTGACTCATAGTAACCCTATGTACAACAGAATGAAACACTACCCAACACTGTGCCATGCACAGGATCTTTTTATGTTTGAGCCAATTGTTGCAACCACAATGTTACTTCTCATTTTGAGTCATGCCATATTAGATAAAGGAGGTCTCAGGGGCTTTACTCCATTCTCCTCATTAAAGTTGACTCTACTTTGAGGGTGGTCTGGGATTTAGCTCAGTTGATAGAGTGCTGCTCTGTGCTCTCTGAAGTCATGGGCTCAATCCCCAGAGCTGCAAAAATAGGAAAAGGATGTGGCAGCCCACTCCCAGAACAATCTCGAAACAATCAGCCATTGAGGGTCACTATGGATTGGATATTACTTGAAGGCACCTAACAATAACAACAAGTACATAGCTCACTGAGCAGATATATCAATTTTGTTTGGGCTGAGGTTCAGTTCAGTTGGTAAAGTGTTGCTCTGCACTCTCTGAGGACCTGGATTAGATTCCTAGCACCACAAAAATAAAAGGAAGTGGCAATCCACTCCCTAAGCAATCCCGAAACAATCAACCATTGGAAACCCAATGATCACCATGAGTCAGACCTGATGGCACCTCACACCAACTCCTTTGAGGAGGCAACTCTTCCCCAGTTGTTTCTTGAGTACCTTTCAGCCTGGGGGGCTCATTTTCTGGCACTATATTTGACAGTGCTTCTCTGCTATTCATAGAGTTTCCGATGGCTAATTGTTTCAGGATTGGGCTGCTGAGTCCTTTTCTCTAGTCTGTCTTGGTCTGGAAGCTCAGCTGAAACTGGTCTACCATGGGTAGCTCTGCCAGTATCTGAAATACCAGCGGCATAGCTTTTAGCATCGTAGCAACATGCAAGCCCACAAAGCACAACGAGCTGACAGACACATGGGGATATAGAGAGACTATGTTGTTGTTGTTGTTAGGTGCCGTCGAGTCGGTATCCGACTCATAGCGACCCTCTGTACAACAGGGGAAACACTATTGTCAGTGCTTCTCTGCTGTGCATAGGGTTTTCAGTGGCAGATTGATTTTTGGGAGGGGGTTGCCAGGTCCTTCTCCCAAGCCTACAGCTTCTGGTGTTCCCAGGCGGTCTCCCATCCAGGTACTAACCAGGCCGGACCCTGCTTAGCTTCTGAGATCTGACAGGATTGGATGCCATAGGGCTATGGCCGCAGGCAGAGAGACTAGAGGTGTCCTAAAAATAAACCTGCAGCCTCCCAAGCTGTGAAAAATAAAAGTAAGAATGAAAAAAAAGAAACAAACAAATAAAAAAGAACTCCCTCTTCTCTTTGTTCACCCTGATTTTTCCCTTTCCCTGTGCTAAACTTTTCAGCTTCATCAAAGTTTCTCTGACTTATCCTTTTAATGTTTTGTCACTGTTCTATCCTATTTATAACTAGCCCCAATCCTCTTTTTGCCTGTTGTTGGATTTGCCTTCTCTTTCCCACCCTGTCTGGGTCTCACACACTGTCTCTGGCAGCTGTCATCTGAAGTATACGGTCCTTTTCTCTGCTGATGTCTTACCACCCTCTCTTACCAAGAGCTACTTATCAGTGTGCTCTGTCAGATTATGAAATTGTGGAGAAGGAACTCATGCCTTTGCCACTTAGTATCTCACTTGCAACAGGAAACCATAACTAAAAGTTTGCAAAAATGTTTCTGATATGCCCTTAAAAACCAGCTCTGAAACTCTGTGCTTGTCTGGTTGTGGTTTTTATGGGACAGAAGATGGATGGAAGGATTCAGGAGGATCATACTAGATCAAGAAACTTGGAATCATCAATTCTGGTTTGTTGGGTACCCTTGTCTGTGTTTGGAGCTATCTTAAATGATTTTAGCCCTTTATCCCTGAAATCTATAGTCTATCTTAAAGATCCTTGAAAACTTGAGGTATTGGGTTTAATTTCTGCAAATTTTTATAATTGTGTGTATTATTATTTACTACAAACTAGTCTTCTTTTATAGATTAATAATTTATAGTATATTTAGAGTTGTGCAGCCATTACCACAATGTAATTTTAGAACATTTTCAAAATCCCAAAAAGGAAGCCCATCCATATCCATTAGCAGTCATTCCTCATCCCTCCTCCCCCATCCCAGATAACTACTATTTTGTTTTCTGTTTTCTTGCATTTCTCTGTTCAGGACATTTCAAATAAATGGAATTATACAGTATGCACTCTTTTGTGGCTTGCATCTGTCACTTAGCATAAGGTGCTTAAGGTTCATGTATATTGTGACATATCAGTAGTTAATTTTTTATTGATAAATGATATTTGTATGGATATGATGACATTTTGTTTATCATTCATTAGTTGATAGACATTTAAATTATTTCCACTTTTTGACTGTTGTAAATAATACTGCTATGAACATTCACATATGTGTTTTTGTGTGGACGTATGTTTGCATTTCTCAAGGGAATTTCTAGGACTGTCATTGATGTGTCCTATTATAACTCCATGGTTACCATTTTGAGGAGCTACCAAATTGTTTTCCAAAATTTATGCACTATTTTATATCTTCACACACAACCTGTGCATTTCAACTTCTCCTTATTCCCATAGACACTTTTTATTTTGTCTCCTTAGATCTTTTTCAAGAACAAACTTTTGTTTGATAATTTTTTTCTTTTTTCTAGTCTCTGTTTCATTATTTTCTGTACTAATCTATATTTTCTTTCTTTTGCTTGGTTAGAGTTACTTTCTTCCTGCTTTTTCTGATTTCTTGAGGTGGAAAATTAGTTATTGGTTTGAGATCTCTGTTTTTTAATATTGGCTGGACTCTTATTCTCAAACATGGAAGGATGTTTCAAATAATGAAAAACATACAAATCTTGGTATATTTATTTCAGTAAATGCAATCAGGGTGACTATAATAGATTGTACTCTCTGTATGGACTGAGTGTTTCCTGGGAACATATTTAATAATATTTGAGTTATTGGTGCATAATTCCAAATTTTAGCTGAGGGAAACACACATTCACTAACAGGAATACCCCTTGATTTTTGAATAATTAGAAAAAGCTTTGACTCTTGAATCAGAGGGTTGAGCCTGAAATAGGAGCACACTACTTCACTTCAAGGAGCAGTCCTCACACTTCCAAGGAAAGGAGAGACAGGAGCATGTATTTAGCACTACATACATTTGGCTTTTGGCTCTGCCCAGCAGTAATGTCAGAAGGTAAGGCAGAGAGTTTGAGAGAGAGATGTGAGTATCCCAGTGGGACCATCAACAACAATTCTCTTTCCTGCTGTGGTCTGAACCAGGCTAGAGACAATCCAGAAGAGAAAGCCAGAGAAGACTCAACTACCACCTTTACCACAGACAGGCTGGTCAATGAGTAATTCTGAAGGACTGTGGCTTACATCTGCAGGGAAGTGTATTTCCTCATCCTGAATTCCTAATCAGCCAGATTTAACCTCCTGGCCACCCTATGGGCCTCCCTTCAATCTATTACTGAACTTGCTGCATGACTGGGAGCAAGTGACATGCATGTCCATGGCAGGAGTACACTCCTGTAAACATAGAGAAATAGGAGCCAGGGCTGTTCATACCTAATTCCTCTCCGAAGCCTACCAGTCCAGTACTGTTTCCCCTCCCCAGGAGTCATGCATGGGTAGGATAAGCATCTTGGAATGCTGGGGTTATTGAGTGTTCCTCAACATGGAAAGATCTTCCTAATGACTGAGATAGAGAATATATTGAACTATATAAATGATAAAGACCCTAGATCATAGTTGTTATTCTTGGGTGGTGAAATTATGGGTAATTTTTAAATTCCCTTTGTGTGTGTGTGTGTGTGTGTGTGTGTGTGTGTGTGTGTGTGTGTTTGTCTGCGTTTGTGTAATTTTTCTATGTTTTTATAAGCATGTAATATATTTGAAATCCAGTTGGGCAAAAAAAGTAATTATTGGGGATCACATTTCAAATAAAACAAATACCCCCGAAAAAGAAAAGAAACAGTCCTTAAGATGAAGAAATTTCACCCTAAAAGAGTTCATGGTAGATTAAATAATGGTCCTCAAAATATAGCAGGTACTAATTACTCGTATATAGAAACAATATTTTGCAGAAATAGGGTATTTGTAAATGTGATTATGTTAAGGATTTTGAGATGTAGAAATTATTCTGGAATATCAGAATGGTCTAAATGCAATTATATGCTCTCTCTCTCTTTCTCATTAACTTATTTTTTTCAGTAATGAGGGGTTGAAACCAGGCCCTCAAACATGTTAGGCAAGTGCTCTACCACTCAGCTGCACTCTCAATCTCTTTTATATTTTTTGAGACAGGATCTTACTAAGTTGCACAGACTGTCTCTGGCCTCTAGCTCATGATCTTCTTGCCTCTGTCTCCTGAATCATTGGGATTACAAATGTGCACCATGGTGTCCAACACATGTATCCTTCTAAGAGGGTAGCAGAGGAAGATTTGATAACTAAAACAGAGAAATAGGCAAAGTGAAGATGGAGCAAAGGGACATTTGAAGATGCTGATCTTGAAAACTAAAGTGGTCCAGTCACAAGACAAGGATTCCCAGCAGCTATCAGAAGCTAAAAAGATACAGGGAATGAATTCTCTCCTAGAGCTTTCTGAGAGAATGTGACCCTATAACATCTTCATTTCAGTCCAGTGATACTGATAACAGACTTCTGTTCTCCAGGTTATGGAATAATATATTTCTGATGTTTCAAATCACCAAGTTTATTGTGATTTGTTACAGCAACCTTGAGAAACTAATATAGTGGTGATAAAATATTAAATCCTTCATATGTTTTGATGTTTCCGGAGATCTGCAGTTGTCTCTTTCACTCTCTAAATCTCCTTGGGTTACACACCCATTTCTTTAGTCAATGATCCACTACCTGTTCAGTTCTGTTGGAGCACTCAGCATAGAGTTTGATCCTAGTACACAGTATATTATTCCAACCCGCAAAATACCACTCAGAACTTAATAGCATAAAACAATCAGCATTTTATTATGCTTATAAATTGTATGAAACACGAACTTGATTAGGATATACACAGATGGTTTGGTCTGTCCCACGATGCCTGGGGCCTTGCTAGGAAGACTCAAATATCTGAGAGGCTGGAATCCTATATAGACTTCTGCAGTCCTATGACTGGTGGTTGGACTTCAATGACTCAAAAGTTGGTCTCCTGTGGTTTGCTGATTAGAATCCCTACATGTAATCTCTTAAATTTCTCATCACATGGTGGTAGGTTCTAAGAGGGAACGTTCTGAGGTGGAATGTCAATAGGATGAACATTCCAAGTCACACAGCATTTTGTCAACACAAAATAAGGCTCTTCACAGGAATAACAGATAGTTTATTCTGATCCAAAAATGAGTGACCATGACCTGGAAACAAGGATTTAGAGATTACATGAACTTTTATAGTCACGGAACAAAAGAAAGTCAAAAATCAATACATTTATCACCTACAGAGGTGGGGGCATCAGGTAGGTGGGCTACAGCAGAGCAGGGAAGTCTCATCTATAAGTTTCAGATGTTATCTTACAACATTCCTGGCTTTAGGGTTGATGGAAGCTAGTGGCCTACTAAGTTTAACCTTACATTGTGAATACTTTATCTAATAGTCACAAGATCTCATAGTCACCACTGGTCTGATACAGAGGTTGGGAGTAAATGACTATTAAAAAGGCCAAAGATAGCCTAAGATAATTTTGATTCTTGTTCTACAACATTCCATCTCTCACCAGTCATGAAATTCTAGTCAGTCAATCAGTCTACAGGCTCTTTAACACAGATGTGTCTTTTTCAGAGAATTTCAGTTCAAAAGTTCCATCATAATCTATTGAACAAATCAATCAAAAGCTCACACAGATTCATGGGGAGGGTTTTTAGACTTAACCTGTTTAAGGATGTGCAGGGACTTGTTAAAGAAAAGAATCTGTGGGTGGAAGAAATTATGTGGTTATGTATTGAAAATATAATCGTCCACATGCATTAAAATACAGTTTCTTTTTTATCTGAATGTCATCTGGTGTCAAGTGCAAGTTTAAGGAAGTTGACTTGATCTCTTTATATTCCCAATACCCACCACTAAATAAATGCTTAAATTGAGAGAATAAACTTGGAAAGAAGAAAGAAGGAATATGAAAAGAAAAAAAGAGACTGGAAATTAACTGATCCTGTTGGCTTTATAATGAGTGAGGATTTCCTCCAAATGAAAACAGCTTGATGTCAGGCTTTGTCTTAACCACTCTTCTCTTCTTTCACTTCCTTTTCTTTTTAGCCAACACTCAACAGTCATCATTCGCATGGCTCTTTGCCATGACCTTAAATTTCAATTTTTCTTTCAGTTTCACCCTGGCAAAATTCTGCCCTAGATTAACTTAACCATTCACGTTTCTGTTAATGCTCTATGAAATGCTGATCTTGTCAGATACAATTCATACAGGATTTACTGTGAGTTCATGGCTGATATTTCCATTAGTTGGTTTGGACAGGTCTGTCATTTGGCCTACTTGGCTCCAGGCTTTGGTTTATCTTCTATTTCTCCTTCTTAGGTCCAGGCTGAAGGGGCAGCAAATGCCTGCAGTATGGTCTTCTCATGGTGGAGGTCAGAAACACCCTGACACTGTGAATAGAAATATGTAGTACCTTTAGGACCAAGGATGAAAACTGACATGCCACCTCTTCTGTCTATATCCAATTGTTCAAAGCAAGACACCAGGATCAATCAAATTACCAAGCAAAGATGTATACTTATCACATAAATAGTAGCTGAACAAGAATGTAATATGGTTGAATATTTTACTGAACTCTCTCTCTTTTCTATGTGTCTCCAGTTGATGTTTTCTATAATTTCCCCTGAAAGCTATTTACAATTTTCTTCAAGATACTAATAGTTTTATTATACCACCTTATTCTAGGCAAAAAAGATAGTATCCAAATTCAAAGAGAATTTACAGATCTTTTAGCAGGAACCATCTTAAATTTGGAGGAATTTTTTTTACAGCGTTCACTTATCTTCATGCATCTCTTCCATCTTCATGGAAATCATATTCATTGTTCATTTTAATGCTAATATTCCCACCTCTTCTCTGGATCCTATTCCTTTTATACTAATAATTATATCTTCCTATTTAGTAATTTAAATTGTTCTTTTCTTCTTAGTAGAATAATTACAAGGTAGCATAAGCTATGAAAAACACCCAATATTCAGCCATATATTATTTTATTATATGAATATTGGAAGACATTACTTTAATATAGTAAGAAATATAAAAAGAATTCAGAATAGAATGAAAAAATACATTGAATAAAACAATTGGGGTGGACTCCTATGAGGGGTCACTTAAACTGATAAGGGATATGAATTCTCTTAAATTTTATTCTTGGATGACTTCACTCCTTAGATTTTCTATCTCTTCTCTCTTCCTATTGCTAATCTCTCTGTCTGTCTGTCTGTCTCTCTATCTCTCTCCCTGTCTCTGTCGCTCTATCTCTGTCTCTCTCTCCATAGCCCAGGCTCTATTTGAATTCTCCGTGTAGTCCAGGCTGGCCTCAAACTTGTGATTCTCCTGCCTCAGTCTCCTGAGTGCTGGGATTATGGTTGTATACTACTGTGCCCTACTCACTCCTATATCTCAGGGCAGGGAAACTTCTAGTTGTTAAGCCAATTCAGCTAGCAGGGTGATGAACTAGTTTTCTGTTGCTGAGGAACAGATCATTCTAAGCTCTGGGGCTTAAAACAACATCTATATATGATCTCCCCATTTCTTTGGGTCAGAGTCTGGGTATGGCATAACTGAGTCCTTTGCTCAGAGTCTCTCAGAAGATTATACTTTGGGGCTGAAATCTCATTTGAGACTTCGGATCATCTTCTTAGCTTATTGGTTGGTTGAAGAGTTCAATTCTTTGTACTTGTAGGACTGAAGTCCATGTTTTATTTCTAAGTCAATCATTGCTCTCAGTTACTAGAAGTTACCTTAAGGCCTTTGCCTCAGATCAGTTGCTAGAAGTGGACTTCTTGATAGGCAGTTTACAATATGGTTATTCATTTCTTTATGGATTGCAGGAGAATCTATCCTGCTTTAGACCTCTTTGTTAGGGAATGACTGTATTCTATTTTAGAACTTACCTAATCAGATCAGATCTACACAAGCAAATCTGTTTTGATAATTCAAAATTAGAAACCTTAGCTATGTTTGCAAAATTCCCTCTCCTCTGACATATAAAATAATATAATCAAAACAGAGAATCTCGTATTCATAAGTCTTACTTATATGCAAGTGGAAGGGATTATATAGGGTGCATATACCAGGGGAGGTCTGGGGGCCAATTTACAATTAACCTCATTGCACATCAGAAACCCCAAATTATCTCATAAATGGCATCCAAAGCATTTAGAGATAATTATTTTCTTAATGGATATTTATTTTTAATTCTGATGAGAGTTAAAATGAGTGTAGATATGTCGTAAATAAAAGCTTTGAATTTGTTTCTGTTCTTGTGTTTAATAACTTGTGACTTTATTTATTTTTTTTAAAAATCTAGATTTTTCTTTACCTATCATCCTGGGAAATTCTTTTGTCTCTCCTGTTTTTTTCCCCTTGGATTGTGTCTTCACTCTTTTCAGTTTATATCATCATTTCAATATTGTACATCATCCAATAGAACCCCCAAAACAAGTTCAAGGAAAATAAATATTCTGAGTTCAAAGTTATCTGAAAATATCTTTATCCTATTTTTATATTTTGCATAACATGGCAGGATATAAAATTCAAGGTTGAATGTAACTTTTCATTGGAATTTTGAAAATATTGTTCCAGTCTCTTCTAGATTTTAATTTTTCTATCAAAAGATTCAATGTCATTCTGATTTTATTCTTTAGTCTATGATGTGTCCTAGTCTTTTTGGATGTTTTTACAATTTTATCTTTTCCCCTATTGCTCTAAATTCTTATAATGACCTATGGGAATCTTTGAAATATTGCTTTTTTCCTTATAGCTGGACACTTTAGTCTAAATGCTATGTACTTATAACTTGGAAAGTTTTCTAGTGTTATTTCTTGATACTTTCTTTCTCTCCATTTTCTCTGTTGTCTCTGTTTATTTTTATATTTTTGTGTTTTTAGTTGTACTTTGACTTTATCTCTAATTCTTCCATAACAGTTTTAATTTTAGCTATCTTATTTCATTTCCAAGGACTTGACTTTACTTGAGACTTTTACAGTACCATGGTTTGTTTCAAGGATGCAGTAGTGCTTTTTATCTTTTTGAGCATGTTAGTGATGCTATTTGAATAATGTTTTCTTCTTGTTTATTTTCATTCATATTGTACACTCTCTTTAAATCCTTGCTCTTCCTTAAGGTCCAAAAGTATTGGAAATAGTGGGCCCTCAGAACAGAAGGCTTTCAGCCATAGCCCTGTGGCATCTGATCCCATCAGATCTTGGAAGTTAAGCAGGGTCAGGCCTGGATAATACTTGGATGGGAGACCTCTGGGGAACACCAGAGACTGTAGGGTTGGGAGACAGACCTGGCAACGCACTCTCCAAAATCAATCTGCCATTGAAAACCCTATGAACAGCAGAGAAATACTGACAATAGTGTTTTTCCTGTTGTATGTAGGGTCCCTATGAGTTGGATACCAACTCGATGGCACCTAACAACAACAGCAGCAACAACAACAACAAGAGAAGAGATTCTGGAATGATGCACATAGATCAAATACACAAAAAATTATTGCTTTATACTCTCACTGTCTTGATTAAGTAGAATACAATATTCATTAGTAAGGATGAGTGCAGGAGTCATCAAGTCATGGTTTTGAGGAGAAATGAATTTTTTTGCAGTACTTGGGGGTTAAACATAGGGCCTCACACATACTAAGTGACTGCTCTACTAATGAACACTTCTAGCCCATTGTTGCAATATAAGCAACAATGCCCTCACCAGCCATTGGTTTTGTTTACAAATTAAATCACTGTACAATGGCTGCTGGTGCTGATATGAATTGTATCTCAAATAATTCTTGAAGTTCCATTGATGATTAATTGTACTATGTTTAAGAAAGATTGGGATAAAAAGATACTTTATCATTGTACATTTTAGGCTGTGGAGACATTCAGAAAATACCATAGTTATGTTTAAGTGTGTTTCAAAGTAGGAAAGCAAGCTCATCCTGTTACATACAGAAAGTTGTCTGACCATATAAATGTCTCTGCTTTGTCCTAAACCTCGACCTTCACTTTGGTGTCTGTGATATTTTACTAACCTTGACTGCTTTAATTATATTCTTTGCTTGATTTTTTTTCTTCTTCTATTATCCATGAAATTTAGGAATTTTTCAGCCTTATATCCCGGGTCTTTTTAAAAGTACATTACTAATAGCTTAGTTCCTCTGCTATCTTTCCGTAAATTGTTGCTTATTTATTGTCATCTAAGGAAAGGGGCCACATAAAGGTGAAAATGGAGATCTGAAATATAGAAGAGAGGTAGAGATAGTAAATACACATAGAGTTAGGCATGTTAACAGATAGGTAGAACGTGGCATACCCTTCTCTCTTCTTTCCATTTGACAAACCTCCCAAAATAATCAGCCATTGAAAACCCTATGAGAGTTTCTATGAGTCAGACTCAACGGCACCTAACAACAACAACAACAACAGGTACTCCTAGTCATGTAAACTTCCCAACCAACTTGATGGCAAATTGAACTATGTGCACAGTAGCTAGAGACACTGTGCCTAGCAGCTGATAGGCAGCATCAGTATTCATCAGTCCTCCTCTGGAGCCAATAGAAAGGCCCACACCTACAATTGAGCTACTGAACAACACTTTGGGCCTGGGCAATACAGCTATCCTGAGACCCTGACAGATTATAGAATTGAAAGGCTCACAGAAAAATTGTTCCAATACTTGTTCTTGGTACTTTTGTTTTTCTCAAACAAGGTTTAATGTTGTCAGTCTTTAGTGCTAACTTAAACTGTTTATTCATGAGTTTTTTCTTTATTGAAAAACAGGAGAATTAAAACTCCTCATTCTTCCCTTCCTCTCTACTTTATAATCTCTGTTTTTCATTGTCTTAATCCCTTCTCCTCAGGCAACCCACGTGCTTATTTCTTTTCTTTTCTCTACTACATTCTGTTATTTTTCCCATCTCCAAATTTTACCTCCATCCTTAACACTTTTCATCTCATAGCTAACACTACATTGTTCAGGTTATCCTTCTTCCTAAACTCATTGGTAATATACTAGTTAGCATAAAACAGTTTCATTTGTACAGTAATTATATATGTGGTTTGGCTAGATGATGCTACTGTAATAGATGTTTGCTTTCCAATCTCTGAGGGAACATTAGGGAACCCTCAAGAGAGGGCTGCTAATAAAGGATTCCAAATAAATCTCAAAGAAATTTCCACCCCAACAAGTGAGCAAATCACAACAAAAAAATGAAAGAAACATGAAAAAGTAAGACACTAGCACTTCTTTGAAAGACTATAGCTAAAGAAATTGAAACAGTTGAAATGCTGGACAAATAATTCAGAAGTCTAATCATAAAAATAATTAAAATGATTAATGACTTCAAAGTACATACAAATAAGCAAATGTAAGAATTGAGAAAGTCAATCCAAGTTCCAGATGAGAAATTCATCAAGGAAATTTAAATTATGAAAAAAACCAAAAAGGAAATGTTGGAAATGAAAAACACAATAAATCAAACGAAAAACACAGTTGGAGGTAACATCAGCAGAATAGATCAAACAGAACAGAGAACATAGGGGATAGAAGACAAGATGGAGGATGAACTATTACCAGACATGAATTAAATAAATATATATATATATATATATATATATATATATATATATATATATTCACAACTTTCAAGAACCATGGGACATAATAAAAAGAACAAGCCTAAAAATCCATGAGAGAGAAAAAGGAGCTGAGATTAAAACCAAAGGCATAAAAAAACTACTCAATTAAATAATAGCAGAAAACTTCCCAAAGCTAGGTGAAGAAATGTACACCCAAACATGGTGGCATTTACAACTCCCAATAGACTTGACTAGAAAAGATCCTCTCCATGTCACAGTGTAGTTAAAATGCTAAGACTACAAATCAAAGAAATAATTCTAGTAGTTACAAAACAAAAATGTCAACTCACTCACAAAAACAAACCCATTATGATAACATTAGACCTCTCACCAGCAACTTCAAATACCAGGAAAGGATTGAATGATGTATTTCAAGGCCTGGAAGTTAATAACTTCCAACCAAAATTACTATATCCATCAAAGCTGTCCTTTAAAATTGATGGAGAAATAAAGACATTCCAGAACAAGCAAAAATTTAATCAGTTCATGACAAAGCCAGCATTGAAGAAGATACTTAAAGTATCTTACACACAGAAGAAGAAGAAATACAGAAACAAACAAAATAAATCCTATAAGAGGAACACATGAACAAATGAGAGCTACAATAGAAGTAAGCATGTCCAATGTAGTAAACCAATAAGTCTTTAATAAAACCAGGGAGAAAAGAAAGAAAAATCAGCAATCAAACCAACTAGGAAAACACTCAAAAAATCACACAAAATACCAAATTCTTCTCAACAACAACCCTAAATATAAATAGTTGTTATGTTCTATATAAAAGACTCAGAGTAGCTGACTACATTAATAAAACAATACCCAACTATTTCTTGTCTACCAGAGACATGTCTCACTGGAAAAGATGCACATAGACTGAAAATGAAAGGATGAAAAATAATTTGTCACACCTTGGGAAGCCAGAACAAACAAACAAAAACCCATGGCCAATACCATGACCAACAACAAACCCCAGGGTTTAATATTTGACAAAGTAGACATCAGCCCAAAATTAATCAGAGAAGACAAGGAAGGTCACTATATATTAATAAAGGGAAAAATCAATGAAGAAGACATAACAATTGTGACTATTAATGCATGGAACAATGCTACACCTAATTTCATAAAATCAACACTACTGGCCATAAGGGAACAGATAGGTCCTGATACAACAATAATGGTGACCTCAATACCTCACTCTCACCAATATACAGTTCACCCAAACAAAATATCAACAGAGAAACATAAGAGCTAAACAATACCACAGACAAAATGGACTTAGCAGACAACTGCGGAACAATTTATCCAACAGATGTGGAATACACATTCCTCTCAGCACTACATGGACTTTTTCTAAAATAGACCATACTTTAGGTCTTAAAATGATGCTTAACTTATAGAAGAAAACTGAAGCCATTTCTTATATCCTATCAGATCACAATGGCATAAAACTAGAAATCAATAGTGAGAAAAATTACAGAAATGTTAAAACAAATGGAGATCGAATAACACACTTTTGAATGATCAGTGGATCATTGAAGAAATCAGGGAGGAAATTTTTAAAAATCCCAGAATCAAATGTAAATGAAAATACAATTTACCAGAGCCTTTGGGATACAGTAAATCAGTTGAATGAGATAAATTTATAGCTATGAGTACATGTATTAAAAAATCAGATAAAGCCCAAGTGAATAACTTAATAAAACTTAATGATGCACCTTAAGATACTAGAAAAACATCGAGTCAGAGTCAAAAGCAGTAGATAGAAATAATTAAGAACAGGGCAGAAGTCAATGAAATAGCAACTAAAAGACCAGTATTGTTGTTAGGTGCTGTGGAGTCAACAAGATAAAAATCTTGTTCTTTGAAAAGATACGCAAAATAAATAAGCTCTCAGCCAAATTTGCCAAAAGAAAGAAAAAGAAGATCCAAATTAATAAAATTAGCAATGAAAAAAGGGTCATTACAGTAGGTACTAATGAAATACATAGGATTATCAATGATTACACTAAGAACTTGTACTCCCCCAAAATAAAAATTTAGAAGAAATTGAAAAGTTCCTTAAAACATATTATCTATGAAAATTCAAGAATACTAAGACAAGAGAAAGAAATAAAAGGGATATATATATATGGAATAAAGAAGTTACATTATCCTTACTTGCAGATAACATGATGGTATACTTCCAAGACCCGATAAAAACTCCACTAGTAAATGCTTAGATCTGCTAAGTACTTGCAGCAAAGTAGAAAGATACAAAATTAGTATTAAAAGCCAATTTGTTGTTGTTAGGTGCCGTCGAGTTGGTATCCGACTCATAGCGACCCTCTGTACAACAGGGGAAACACTATTGTCAGTGCTTCTCTGCTGTGCATAGGGTTTTCAATGGCAGATTGATTTTTGGGAGGGGGTTTGCCAGGTCCTTCTCCCAAGCCTACAGCTTCTGGTGTTCCCAGGCGGTCTACCATCCAGGTACTAACCAGGCCCGACCCTGCTTAGCTTCCGAGATCTGACGGGATCGGATGCCACAGGGCTACAGCTGCAGGCTTTTAAAAGCCAATAGTATTTCTTTATATCAATAATGAAAAGGATGAGAAAGAAATCAAAACAACAATCTTATTTACAATAGTCTCAAAAAATCTAGGAATAAATCTAACCAAGGAACCCAAAGACCTATACAATGAAAATTTCAAAACACTGAAGAAAAATATTGAATAAGACACTAGAAGATGAAATGACCTCTCTTGCTCATGGATCAGAAGAATTAATATTGTGAAAATGGCTCTATTAATAAAAGTAATCTACAGATTCGATGAAATATCCATCAAAATTCTGATGACATTCTTCATAGAACTAGAAAAAAATTCACACGTAAGTGCAAAAGACCCTGAATACTCAAAGCAATCTTAAGCAGAAGAAACAATGCTGAGGTATCATAATACTTGATTTGAATTTATACTATAGAGCCATACTAACAACAACATGATGGTATTGGCACCAAACCAGACATGCAGACCAATGGAATAGAAGATCCAGAATAAACTCATACAGCTATGTTGTTGTTAGGTGCTGTCGAGTCGGTGTCCCACTCAGCAACCCTATGTCCAATAGGTGAAACAGTTTTGCTATTGCTTCTCTGCTAGTTATAGGGTTTTCAATGGTTAATTATTTTTTGGGAATGGGTTTCTGGGCCCTTCTCCCAAGCCTACAGCACCTGGTATTCCCAGGCAGTCTCCCATCCAAGTACTAACTAGGCCCAACCCTGCTTAGCTTCCAAGATCTGATGGGATTGGATGCCACAGTGGTATGGCTGCAGGCCATACGGCTATAGCCACCTGATTTTCAAGAAAGGTGACAAAATCATACATTGGAAAAAGGATAGCTTCTTCAACAAATGGTGCTGGGAATATTGGATATCCATATTTAGAAGAATCAAAGTGTATCAAAGTGTATTTAGAAGTGTATTTAATCAAAGTGTATTTGAACTGACACTTAATTTGTACACTTAGTTTGTACACTTAATCAAAGTGTATTTAGAAGAATCAAAGTCTTTTACTCTGTGTAAAAATCAATTCTAAATGAATCAAAGATGGCTTTTTTCAATTTTCTTCTTTTTTTGTTGGAAATTTTTAATATACAACTTAATGTATTTCATTCTGACACATATTTCATTGTGACATTTCCATATATGCGTTTCATTGTACATTGCACACATAACTTCCCATACCTTACCCTCTTATGCCCCTCCTCCCCCATCTCCTACCCCCCACCACTGGCCTCCTTTCTACTGGCATGTCTTTTTGTGGGGATATTTTTCTATACTCATGCATCCCAATTATGATTTAAGTCCAATTTTTTTTTCTATAGTGCTCTATCTTTTTACATTGTCAGCAGTAGTACATCAATAATCTAGCCTGTTTGCATTATTGCCATCCTTTGGTATTGTTGGTATTATTATAATTATTTCCCAAACTATTAAAGTTGGGCTATTTACTTTGAGTTCAACCTCTCTCTCATTCCTCGCTCCTCCTTGGTCCTCCTCTCCCCTTGTCCTCTCCCATCATTGCTTCCTTTTGCTAGATCCCTCCCTCCTTCTTTCCACTCCTTAAATTGTTCTTTCTCCACTAAGTTTACATGAGCTTTTTATTATGTTCCAATTTCTGTATAGAATTTTTTCTTTCTTTTAAATTTGATTCAGCTCCCATCTATGAGTGAGAACAAGTAGTATTTCTCTTTTTCGGCTTATGTTTGTTCTATTAAGATAATTTTCTCCAAATCCATCCTTTTGCTACAAATGACATTATTTCAGTTTTTGATTGCTGAGGAGTATTGCATTGTGTATATGTACCATAATTTTTTTATCCAGTCTTCTGTTGACAGGCATTTTGGTTGATTCCATATCCTTGCTATTGTTTTTTTTTTTTTTTTTTTTTTTTTTTTTTTTTTTTTTTTTTTTTTTTTTTTTTTTTTTTTTTTTTTTTTTTTTTTTTTTTCCAGTACTGGGTGTTGGACCCAGGGCCTCGCACTTGTAAGCTCTGCAAGTGCTGGTTTGAGACAGGGTCTCGCTAAATTACGCACACTGCCTCTGGTCTCGAACTTGCGATCCTCCCGCCTCAGCCTCCCAAGCCGCTGGGATTACAGGTGTGAACCACCGCGCCCGGCATCCTTGCTATTGTTAAAAGTGCTGCATTGAATATGGAGATGCAAGTGTCTCTGTGGTATGATGCCTCATCTCCCTTTGGGTATATTCCCAATAGTGGTATAGCTGGGTCATATGGTAGATCTACTTTTAGTTTTCTAAGGTACCTCCGTATTGATTTGTGAAGTGGTTGAACCAATTTACAGCCCCAACGGCAGTGTAAGAGGGCTCCCTTTTCCCCACAACCTTGCCAGAGTTTGTTATTATTTGTTTTATAGATCTTGGCCATTCTCACTGGAGTAAGGTGGAACCTCAGGATTGTTTTGATTTATATTTCCCTAATGGCTAGGGATCTTGAGCATTTTTTCATGTGTTTCATGGCTTTAGGAGCCTCTTCATTTGAGAACTGTCTGTTCAGTTCCTTTGCCCATTTGTGTATTGGATTATTTGTTTTCTTGGGTATTGTTTTCTTGAGTTCTTTATAAATTCTGGAAATTAGTCCTCTGTCTGATGTACAGGATGCTAAGACTTTTTCCCATTCAGTGGGGATTTCCTTGGCTCTGTTGATTGTTTCCTTTGCTGTACAAAAGCTTTTTAATTTCATGTAATCCCATTTATCTATTCTTCTTGTAATTTCTTGACCAATGGGAGTCCTATTAAGGAAATGCTTCCCTATATCTATATGTTGGAGCATATTGCCTATCCTTTCTTAATGTAAAACTGTAAACTTTGAAACATTTTCCCAGGAAAAAATAGGGAAACTTTTCAATACATACGTACAGGCTAGCACTATCTTAAAAGAACTCTAATAGCCCAGGGAATATTAACAAGAATTAACAAATGAGACTATATGAAATTAAAAAGTTTCTGCACAGCAAAGGAAGCAATAGAGAGAGAGCCCACAGAATGGGAGAAAATCTTTTCCAACTATACATCCAACAGGGGATTCATATTTATAGTACATAAAGAAGTAAAAACATTAAATACCAAAAAATTTCAATCAATAAGCAGGCAACTGAACTAAACAGATATTTCTCAAAGAAATACAATGTCTAATAAACATATGAAAAAATGTACAACATCATTAGCCATTGTTGTTAGGTGCCGTTGAGTGGGTATCCGACTCATAGCAACCCTCATAGGGTTTTCAATGGCTGACTGTTTCAGGATTGCCTTGGGAGTGGATTGCCAGGCCTTTCTCCCATTTTTGTGGTGCTGGGAATTGAACTCGGGACCTCAGAGACTGCAGCGCAGCGCTCTACCAGTTGAGCTAACTCCCAGCCCCTCATTAGCCATTAGGGAAATGCAAATCAAAGCTACACTGAGATTCTCTCTCACCCCAGACAGAATCACTATTATCAGCAAAATAAATAAATGCTGGTAAGGATATGGGGAAAAAGGAACTCTTACACAATGCTGGTGGGACTGTATACTGGTACAGATACTATGGAAATCAGTATGGAGCTTCTTCAGAAAACTAAAAATAGAATTACCAAATGACCGTGCAATACCACACTTAGACATATAGCTAAAGACATGGAAGTCATCATACCATTGAAACATATGCACCTCCATGTTCATTACAGCACTCTTCATAATTGCAAAGATATGGAATCAGCCCAAATGTCCATCAACTGATGAATGGATTTTTAAAAAGTGGCATATGCATGCAATGGAATATTATTCCATTATTCTCTTTATTCCATAAAGGGAAATGAAATGATGTCATTTGCAGGAAAATGGATGGATCTGGAGATCATAATTTTAAGCCAGATTCAGAAAGACAAATACCTCATATTCTCATTCATATGCATAAACTACATTTACCTAAAACTGAAAATATTAATATATATGTGTACAAGATTAGAAAATACAAGAGGTAATGTCTAGAGTGGGGAGGAGAATAGTGGGAGGGAATGGGAGCACTGTGGGAAGGTAAGGAGGAAAGAATAAGTGCAAAGTACAAGATGTAATTATATGATAATCTCATAATGAAACTCATTATATGAAAATTAATTAATAATAAAAAGAAGAAAATATCTGGATAATGAACTTGGCTCATAGTTTTGGAGGTTCCAGTTCATGATTGATTGTTCCTGTGGTTTGGGCCTGTGGCAATGCAGCACATCATGGCAGCAGCACATGGCAGAGCAAAACCCCTCACCTCATGGCCAGGAAGCACAAGAGAGAAAGGAAAGGAGCAGAGTTCTACTATTCTCTTCAAGGGTATACCATTTATGGCCTAAAGAACTCCCACTAGATACTGCTTCTTAAAGATTCCACTACTTCCCAATAGCACCATGCTGGGGACTAAATCTAGCATTGGTAGACATTCAACATTTGAACTCTAGCAAAATTAATTAATGGTTTTTCTATGATTAGGTAGTGGTTTAATTTTTAATGTTTTATCCAACATAAAACTCAGTGTTATTGTGAATATTTGTTTACATATATTTAAACTTCCTTGTTATTGTTGTTATTAGGTACCATTGAGTCCTGTCCTACTCATAGCAACCTTACATGCATCAGAATGAAGCACTCCTTGACTCTATGTTAGTGCTTCTCTGCTATTCTTATGGTTTTCAATGATTGATTGTTTTGGGGAGTGGGGTGCCAAATCTTTTCCCCATTTTATGCAGTACTGGGGATTGAACTCAGGGACTCAGAGAAGTACTTTACTTACCTAACTGAGCCTAAACTTCCTTAGTAACCATTACACTCCTTCGAAGAGAGGAGTTATATCATTGATATTTTTATGCCCTATAGGACTTACATTTCTTTTATTGAGTATGTTGTGAACACATTTGCTGATTGACAAAATGAATATTTGGGAGAAGGACCTGGCAACCCCCTCCCAAAAATCAATCTGCCATTGAGAACCCTATGAACAGCAGAGAAGCACTGACAATAGTGTTTCCCCTGTTGTACAGAGGGTCACTGTGAGTCGGATAACGACTCGACGGCACCTAACAACAACAACAACAACAAAATGAATATGAGAAAAGAAACAGAAAAGGAAAAATTTGAAACTATACTTATGAGTCATGCTTTTTTATGTTAATTGTAGATTCTTTGGAGATAGGACTGTTTTGTTTGTTTGTTGCCCTCAAAGTTCTAGGCACATGGTAGATACTCAGTACATGCTTGTTGGTTGATTGGTTAAAATTGCAATAGTAACATTTTACTTTCCAGTGTGGAAATCGAAGAGTTACATGAAAATTAGAATTCACTGAGTATCTGCAGCATTTGTCCTCTTAGATCATGTATCAGTAACGTTGTTTGATTCTTTGAATGTGATTTTACTATAGGTACTTTGGAGAGTGTGTACAAGGTACTGCTCCATTGCCCAATTTCCACTTGTAGCTGTGATGAATGACTTCAGGTCCAATCTGTTTCTCTTCCTTTCTTTCATGTCATCTACCACGGTTGCACTATTGTGGGTGTCCTTTGCATTTATTATACACATTAAAGATTCTTTCATCCAACGTGCCCATTAATAGTGGACACTTAAAATTGTATACAACAACCAGGTTTTAGTAATGATTCAATTTACAAATTAATCGTTAATTTCTATCTATGGATGACAGAATACTGATACTAGGAATCATCACAAAAGTCTACATTGGTGAAAATGGAGAAGTGAGGCCAGGCATCATGGTTTGTGCCTATAATCCCAGCAACTTGGAAGGCTGAGGCAGGAGGATTGCCAGTAGGAGGCCAGAAGCAGCCTGTGTAAATTAGTGAGAACTTGTCTCAAGATAAAAAGTGAGAAAATGGGCTAGGGGTGCAGCTCAGTGGTAGAGCAGTTGCAAAGCATGCATGAGGCCCTGGGTTCAACACCCAAGTACCACAAAAATAAATAAATAAATAAATAAATAAATAAATAAAAGAAAATAGAGAAGTGAGATGTTCAATTGAATGATTAAGATTGAATTAATTTTATTTGGCTGTTATGAAACCATAAATGAAAGATACAATAGATCTAAAGGTTATTTATTGTTTAAACTGACTTAAACTGTGCATAGATACTATTTGCAACTGGAATATCAAGCCTTGTTTCCTCTAAAGCAATGAAACAGTTCTGAGCTGATTAGTATATAGTAAAATATATTTTTTAAATGAATTCCCAAAACAAATCTTTCCCAATTTTTTGCTAAAAATAAGAGCAAATCCTAATTGCAAAAATGAAATCTCTTTGTTTTGAGAGGCTAGTAATTGAACTTAGGCTACATAATTTCTGGATTTTTTCCCCAGAGGGATTCTATTATCATTTTTTACCTAGACAGGTGCCACAGGCCCCCAAGAAATTTAGTGTCCCTCAGATTTAGGCTGGAGACAATTTCTCAGGATACTATAATTCTGGTTTTTAAATGTTTCACTTCCTCTTCTCCCTTTTCTAATACCTTGCAAATATGAGAGTGTTTGTTGGTATTTGATGCCCAAAGGAAGAAAACACACAATATGTTAGACCACCCGCCTCAACACTTTCAGACAGGGTGAAGAGTAATTGGTATTTCCATATGGAACACATGGAATGGATTGTCAATGTTCTGTATGGCAGTTAGTAGAACAGTGATTTATAGCTTTCCAAGGAGATTTTAACTACTTGAGTTCTTTTATAAATTATGTTTTCCAGGAATCAAATGAATCCCTATACAATAGGAAAGAAAAAGAAAATTATCTTTTCTCATAGTCTGTAATGTTGATCTGTATATTTCAGTCCCCAAAGAAGCATGAAGATATTTTAAAGGATAGAAAAAATTCTATGCCTACCCAAAGAACAGATAGTAATATAATTCAGTTCCAAATAAAGAGTTATGGTTTCCTATACAACCAGAGCTTCAACAAGTTGGAACTAATGTCCTTATATAAATTAAAGGATCATCAAAATTTTGAAAACAAACCTGTCTTTGAGATTCACCAACATTTGTCCTTCATTCTGGAATTTCTAGAGTTCTTAAGTGGTGAAAATGTAAGCATATAGCAGAGGCAAATAGATTAACTATATAGGTTAAACCATCTGAATAAAATATTAATAAATGTATTGTGTATGTAAAAAGCTAAGATTCTAGAAACCAAATTAGGGTTTGATTAGAAACACTTTCCCACCCAGAATCAATTACTTACTATTTGGCTGCTTAGCAAGGTTTTCCAATAAACCTATTGGAAAGACATTAGACAGTAAGCATATGAAGAAATAGCTAACTTAGTTAGTGATCAGGTTATTATCAACCATGACTACAAGAAAATGCCATTTTATATCCAATTGATCAAAACAGCTAAAAGTTTGATAATACCAATTGTTGCAGAGATGAGATCAATATGATGGCATACATTTTTGGTGAGAGGATAAAATGATATTTCCACTTTGGAAAACAATTTGGTTCTATCTTGTGAAAGTTAACATTCATATGTCTTATGTCCTATCAGTTCGTCTTCTAGGTATCAGCTCAAGGGACACACTTGCTTATGTGTTCTGGAAGATATGTATAAAAATGTTTATAGTAACACTATAATTTTGCAAAGAAAGGTAAAGAAAAAAATCTTCATAAAATATAAATGCTACCAAGAAGAGAATGGACTAAATATCTTTCATAAATGTGATATTATACAGTAGTGAAAAATGAATGAATCACAACTGTATATAAAATGAATGAATTGTAGGTATTGCTGAGAGTCAAGAAAACCTCAGAAGCTGTGTATAGCATAATGGCATTTCTTAAAAAAGCAAAAAAAAATCTCAGTATAAAAATATTTCTTAAGCATATGCTATATGTAATAATACTATTATTAAGAAGCAAAGTGTCTTAGCTCAGGCTGGTATAAATATTACATAGTATGGGTGGTTTATAAGTAATATAAGTTTATTTTTAACAGTTCTGGAGGCTGGAAGTCCAAGGTCATGGAGCCAGCATGGTTGGCTTCTGATGAAGATTATCTTGCAGGTCAGACAGCTGGCAACCTGTAGCCACAGGTCTGTAGAGAGTAGAGATGGAAAACAAGCTTTTTCATGACTCTTCTAAGACCACTGACTCCATTCCTGAAGGCTCCACCATGATAATCTCATCTAATTGTAATTATGTCCACAAGACTCCTTCTCATAACATCACCACAAGGTTGGGAATTAGGGTTTCAGCATATGAGTCTTGGAGAGACACATTTAGTCCATAATACAAGGGAATGAAAATACACAGGCAAGATGATGGACAACATGGGTTAAAGACAAAAAATGAGGGCAAAATGGGGAGGAACACACATTCACTGAACAACTAGCTGTCATGTAAACAATTGGCCTGGGTATTGACTTCACAGATGTTTGTGATTTATTGAAAGAAATGAGCAAATAACTAAAAGAGCTAACTAAATGAAAGGCACAAGGAATCAGACTGTATATATTCATGATGTATGAAAACAGGCATTTGAATGGGTATTTTTGTGTGCAGGATTTACAATCTCATGTCATTGATAAATACTCGTGAACAATCACAGAATGTGTGGAACACAGAAAGGCACAACGACTCTTCTAAATCAAGTCTTTATTAGGAAAGGATGGGCAGCAATGTTCCCTCTCAGAGGTGACATTTGAGTAACATAATATATGGATGATTCTGTCACAAAGGATCGATTGTGCCATTGTGTAACAGTAATTTATAAACTGTTAAGTTAGTGTGTTTAAATGATGATTTTGTTTGTTTCTTGTAATTTAATTCCAATTCCACAATGATTTTTTCTCATATATATATATATATATATATATATACTTTTTTTGCTTTCAGCCTGTTAACTGTTACTTCATTGTGTATGAAGATGACATTATAATTATTACTGATATTAGGCAATTAGCATCCACAGCTACCTAGACTAAATGAAATAGAAAAATGAATCAGTCATTTACTTTATGTAATTTATACTATCTTGACTTGGACAATTTAAACTTCTAAATTCTCATTTTAGAGCCATATTTACTTTTTAAAAATTAAAAAAAAATTAATTAGCACACAATATAACAGTTTCATTACAGCATTTACATACAATTACATTGTGTGCTTTGTTGTATTTCCACCCCCTCATTACCAGCCCCTATTGTGGAGCCATATTTCAATAGGCAGTTGTGTCCTTTATTTATGAATTCAGAGTTTCAGTCTATTGACTGGTGGGAAAGTCCAGAACAGCCAATACTTATGATCAGGATAGACTCCCATTGAGGCATCAAAAGGATTACAATCTGATGTGTGTGTGTGTGTGTGTGTGTGTGTGTGTGTGTGTGTGTGTGCGCGTGCGCACAAGTGTATTAGGATCTTTTAAGGGGAGAGGCTCTTATAGATGTAGGTCAGAATAGAAATATATTTATACACTTTGTCCAAGTAACTGTATGAATAGAAACAGAATATCACTTTTCCCCCCTTCCGGCCTTTACTACAAATTGAAGGATATAAAAAAAAATCTCTCTCCCTATGTATACATATGTGTGTGTATATATATTATATACAAAGCAACATTTTATATTTAGTGTCTTCTATAAAAATGCTGCAACTACAGGCAGGGTTATTGCTCACCATTGCATTACTGTGCCAGCTCCAGGGCCAAGCAGTAAATATTTGTTAAATGAATGACTAGGCTCTCATTAGGCAATGAGGCAGCTTTAGCAATCAATCCCCTTAAATGGCATTATTTACTTGGTGAAAATGTGTTTTCCACATTGGCTGAGATCTTGAATTTACATAGGCCCATTGCCATACTGCCCTCTCACAGACCACTTTCTGAATACTCCCAGGGTTTTCTGACCTCCTTTCTCACATTGAGAAACATTGAGAAGCAAAACAAGTTGCACCCATTTTCATTTAACAGCAATTCCCTGCCCTATCTGTACCTCTAAATTGCAATTCTTTGATTTTTCACTACAGAGCTAACATGCCCCAGCTTGGCCTGTGATTCCATAACCTCCTTAGCTTAAGGTTATAAACAGGGTTGTAACTCAAGTGTGGTCTTGTCTGCCTGTTTACTAGTCTGCTTTTTGATATTGTTCAAACTCAAGTAGCCAGAGGCAGAGAAGGAAACCTAATTTGTTTCAGGCTTTGATAGGGGAGGCAAGACGGGCTTTTGGTTTCCCATGGGCACAGGACTCCATGTTTTCAGGTGAGCAGAAAAAGACTTTGTGTGTAGACCATATAGAATTTTCCCAGTGGGTACAGATCACAGTCAAATGACAGGCACCCTGTCAAATACTGAATGAGCCCCACCTACCCAGGGAGTTGAGCAATTTTTTTGCTTGTTCAACACTTTAATCCTCAGCTCAGTTAACGAAGGCCCTGGAACACATAACAGAAGGTACAGCAAAAACTCTGCCAGACATGAAGGGACTTTCCCCTGCTTTGTTCTGCCCTCACCTTCGTCGAGCCCCACTGGAAAAAGAAGTTTTAAAGTTCTTTCTGTTTCCCTGGAAGCTGTTACACTTGTGACAAAAGGCTCAAATCAGGGTAAATTGAATTGCTATACATGACTGAAGCCAGTCATTTGGAAGAATGACTCTGAGGCAAGAATTAAGTTTTGAAATTTTAGTGTGTTAAGTGGCACTGTGTGAAAGAATCGTGGTTTCATTAACTATTTCTAAGGAAGGGTGGTAAACTGAGTGTATCCCAAACAGTTTAATTTAATTCACTTCAGTAGTTATTTATAAACACTAATCATGAAGCCTTTAACTGGGCTATATGCTAGGCATTGAAGGAAAAGAAAATAAATTCTTCTTAAGTCAGAGTTTGGGGGTTGACGGATTCACATAGGCCAGTGGTTAATACAGAGATAAGCAAGTCATAGACACTGTGTTGCTGTGTTATCATTGTGTTGTCTTATTATTATGTTATAATTAATCTGAGCAGTACTATATAACAGCTTTGTTTCAAGTCTTATAGGAATGTCTGAATATTTTTATTGTGCCTTGGGGAGGCATACAAGAAAAAGCAATATAGGCACTAATACTCCCAGTGATCCTGCCAGTGTGGAGCAGAAAAGGACCTTTCGATAGAAAGAATGGCAGGCACAAAGCATCCATGGCATAAACAAAACAAAACAAAACAAAACAAAACTGTAGCCAGTTCAGTGGTGAGAAGTATTTAGATCTTTCTTGGCGGGCCTTGACACATTTGGCCTGAGAAATGTCCACAGTAGTCTGGACTAGACTTAGTCGTCCCAGTCCAGGTCTAGACCAGATTAGGATAGCTCTAGGCAGTGTAGCCAGTGGAAAGATTTGAAGCACATAAAAGAATGCAGCCAAAGTAAGCAGAAGGAGACTCCAGTGGTCAAGTTAAAAGAGGCAGTTGAATCTGTAAGTGAGACAATGCAGCAGTAATGTCAATAAGGATTCAAAGCAGGTCCACAGGCAGGTCAGACAGTGCACTTCATTTAAATTATGCTTATTGGCACCATAGCAAACTGATGATAGACAAGAAGCAAAAGAATCAATTAGGAAGTGATTGTAAAATCTAAGCAGTGAATGGGAAAGACTTGAAACAAGGCAGTGTTTCTGAGGTCAAGCTTAAGGAGACAAAATGCATCAACCATGATGAATAATGGGTATATGGTTGAGAAGACAGAGAGAGAATACTCAGATGGTGCTCAGAGACAGCACCTTATGAAGTGTGGGATCAGACTGAACCTGCAGCTGATGAATATTCACCCAATAGCTAGAAAACATGAGTCAAGGGATGGAAGTAGCATAATCCTATCTCATTGTCATCCTTACTTACCAACCCATTTGTCTCTGTATGTTTTCCATCACCTCCACCTGGACTTCGCTATATTAGAGGTTTAATTCTCAATGGAGGAAAGTTTCCATCAGTGACAGGTACAGGTTCCACTGAACTTGAGGCTGTGACTTACTGTCATGTCACTTTTCAATCTTCATGCTAGAGGCCCTGAAGGCAAAGATCCAGGGTAAAGTGGCCTGATAAGAGATATAGGTGGAATGTGATTCGATCCAAAAGAACTAGTATAAAATCTGGAGGATGGAGAAATTTGATAAAATTCAGAAATGCAAAGATGAAAGACTAAAAGATGGGCTTTTAATTGTGCAACACAATCATTTTCCTTTTAATAGTGACAAGTAATAATGTTAGCAAGCTACATGTTATTTTATTGTATGAGCTTTTTTTTTTTTTTTTTGGTACTAGAGGTTTGAACCCAGGGCACATACTTTACACCTGTTCTACCACTAGGCTGCAAGCCCAGCCCATTTTTTATTTTTTATTTTGAGTTAAGGTCTTGCTAAGTTATTCAGGCAGCCTCAGGCCTTGAACTCACGATACTCCTGCCTCCACCTCGCAAGTTGCTAAGATTTGGATGTGCACCACTGTTACCAGCCTTGAAAATGTTTATAAATACCTTTTTGATAGTGTCTCTGTTAGCTAGCCTGCAGCCGTAGCGCTGTGGCATCTGATCCCATCAGATCTCAGAAGCTAAGCAGGGTCAGGCCTGGTTAGTACTTGGATGGGAAACTGCTTTGGAACACTAGATAATGTAGGCTTAGGGAGAAGGAACTGGCAGTCCACTCCCCAAAATCAATCTGCCATTGAAAACCCTATGAATAGCATAGAAGCACTGACAATAGTGCTTCACCTGTTGTACGTAGGGTAGCTGTGAGTGGGACACCAACTCGATGGCACCTAACAAAAACAACAACAACAACTGTTGGCTAAGTAAAAATGCATGTGTATTCCATCTAGTTATGTCTTAATGGACTTGGTGATATTATCCATCATAATTGTTAATATGTAATAATGAAGGAAATTAGAAGACAGAAAACCCTTAATAGCATCCATTCTAGCACTTTTTTCCTACTCCATTTGGAAAATATATTTTTCTTGTATATTTTCTTCATATCTTTAAGAGTTATGATACTGTATGAATTTGAAGTATTTCTAATATAATGGACAAATCATACTAAATAAACTCAGTTAAATAGATTCAACTTCATTGACCTTATGCTAATCCTCTCTTCCTGTTCTGATTCAAACTCAATATTTCAGAATAAATATAAAGATAGTCATAAAAAATTGAAAACATCAGCTTAGCTAGAATTGTCAAAACTATTTTTTTCTAAATAGTATTTCTGCTTCGATTCCTCAGCACAGAGAATAATTAAGCCTAAGTGGTGTCATGCTGACAGTCAATATAGTGTTATGACTAAGAACATGAATTTTGGAGTTTGATGCAACTGTATGTCTGGGTCTATGAATGATAACAACTGTGTTACTATGTGCAAGTTCATCAACCTCTCTGGGCTTATGGTGTTCATTTGTAAAATAAGGATATAATAGGACTTACCTCATAGGATTTTTGTGAGAATGAGATAAACCCAAGTAAATAAACATTAACTGAATTTGAAGAATATGGTAGGCTTCCGATAACACTAAACCTTTTGTTAATGTAGAAGTATTACTATCAGTGGTGGTAGTAATTAGTAACAGTGGCAATTGTTGTGATTAAAAGATAATTTCAAAAAAATAGGTAAATCATGACTTTCATATAGATATAAAAATAAACATGTTAAAGACTCTATGTTTTTAAACAAGGAGGGAACAAAGCAGTTGCTATAAGTGGTTCAAAAAGGACTACCAGTAACAGAAAATTTATAGATTCAGAATATTAAAGTGAATGTGAAAATGGAGTTAAAATTGGTCTCGTCTGTAGCAGAAGAGAACCATTGGAGACCCACTGGAAAGAACTTACATGTCTAGAGACAAGATTTATTTTGCATTGCTCTTCATTATCTACAGCTTACAGAGTTGCAAAATGGCTTTCAGAGAATCAAAATTTTAAAATGAGGGAAAAGTGTGCTAGAGAGAATGTGTATTTTTCCACTGCAGCATAATTTTCTTCTATGCATACGTGACAGTATTAGTATTTCCGGATCATGAGTAATATGTGACATAAATAACCTACAAAGAGGTTAAATCCTAAGAAACATGAAAAAGAACACCCTGAGCATATAATTCAAAACATGCTGCGGGAAATAATGTGGCATCAAACAAACCTGAACTCTTGTCCAATCTTTTTACCATTTATCAGATGGTTGACCTTAGGCAAGTCATTTTGCCTCTCTGAGTTTTGCTGCTCTTATTTGTGAAATTAGGCATTGAAACAAATGGTCTCTAAAGAGTCCTCCCAGACTCATATCTGTAGATAAGAAAGAGTGACTGTTGTGAATTTTAATGTAATGTCTCCAATGGATAATCTGCTCTTGGATAATTGAGGCTTGGCCACAAATGAGTAGTGTGATTTGAGTTACTGACTTAACCAATCTCAGCAAATGACACATCATTACAGCCTTTGAAATGTCACCCATTTTGCTGTGTATATTTAATGAAATGCTAATGTAATTTTGCTAAACATGCAGTACTTATCATTACACGTGATGGATTGGGGATATGAGTTTTCAATAGTAGTAAACTGTCATAGAAATAGTGATTAAGCACTATAATTATGGAACACCTACCTTTTATATTAGAAACTCATTTTTGTTTCCAGCTCGCATCAGTTAAAGTGGTAAGAGACTATAAATGTGACACAAAGAGTGGATGTTGAAGGCATGGTTTGAGAACATTCAACTCAAATCTGCTTGCATGGTGCCACCAATGTGGGCATTGACCACATGATGACATCCTGGGACTGCATACAACTTTTGCATTTGATTTTCTCAGTTCCATGTATTAAATTGTCTGAGATTGTTGACTAAATATTAGACCTTAAGTGGGTCCCTTCCATAAAATAATTATTTATAAAAAATAAAATTTTAACAAAATATTTATAAAATTTGAAAATAGTTACTATAAAATATATAGGAAACTAAGTAAAACAAACATGGAGATTAATAGATTGTTATCATGCCTGTGTCACTCAGATGAAGACCAAGAATTTGGTAGTTATCCAAGAGATCCTCCAGGTATTCCATCTCAGCTATACTATTTCCTCTTTCTAAAAGAAATCACTAACCTGTGCTCCTGTACTTGAATCATTTTCTTGCATTTTATCACAGGATTTTTTTTTTAAACTTAGTGCAAGCTAAGCAACGGCTCCACCTCTGAGCCACACCCTCAGCCCCTCCCCCCTTTTTATATTTTATTTTTTATTTTGAGACAGGGCCTTGCTAAGATACTCAGGCTGCCTCTGGCCTCAAATTTGAAACCCTCCAGCCCCAGCCTCTTGAGTTGCTGGAATGACAAGCGTGACCTATAGCACCCAGCTTCTTCATAGTTTTATCTATCACCCAGGTATGTATTCCTCCACACAAATGTTTAGTTGGGCTAGGATTTACCTCAGTTGGTAGAGCGCTGCTCTGCAGTCTCTGAGATCCCGAGTTCGATTCTCAGAACCACAAAAATGGGAGAAGGACCTGGCAATCCACTCCCCAGGCAATCCCAAAACAATCAGCCATTGAAAACCCTATGAGGGTCGCTATGAGTCCGACACGACTTGACAGTACCTAACAACAACAACAACAAAGTTTGGTTGGCATTGCTTTTTTTTTCATCTAATCATTCCTCTTCATTTTCATTCTTTTGGAAAGCAGATTCTTTGTTATGTTTTTCAATCTATTCACAGGAGAATCTGGGTCATTTAATTAATAGGATGTCCAATAGTCTGAATTTCCTCTAAACAGGTAGTAGGATAGTTTGATTAGATGCAAGTTCTTTCTTTGGAGGGAGCGGGTGCAGACATGGGTGATGTGCTCTTCCATTAGGGGACATGTAATTCCTGTTTATACCCATTTTTGTGATACTGACTGCCATTGAAGCTTTATGTTGAGATCCACGAATCTACCTGGGTAAGGGGACATTTAAAGTATATGTATGAATTGCTAAGATATTGAAACTGTGTGTCCTTGTTATATTATTATTGGCATTACTCAGGCTTGGATACACTTATATTACTTCTTTAACACGTATTGTAGCTTTACTAGGCCTGTAGTGGTACCACTGTGGCGTCCAATCCTATCAGATTTCGGAAGCTAAGCAGGGGTGGGCCTGGTTGGTACTTGGAGGAGAGATCCCCTGGGAACATCAGATACTGTAGGCTTGGGAGAAGGACCCAGCAACCCAGTCCCCAAAAAACAGTCAGTCATGGAAAACCTATGGATAGCAGAGAAGCACTGATGATACTGCTTTGCCTGTTGTACGTAGGGGTGCTACGAGTCAGATACCAACAGGATGGCACCTAACAACAATAATGTAGCTTTATTTTTACCCACTCTACAATTCCGTGGTAACTCTGTATTATCTGAGTGGTACTGAGAGAGCTCAACTTAAAACTACTGAAAATTTGTCTCTACATTGATCTACCACGTTTATTGGTGACCATGAACATCTGTAACAAACCTCACCAAAATCTCTCTTGATCTGTCAAATTAGGACAACTAATTTTGAGCCCAGTTCCGGGGTTAAAAAAATTAAATTTTTTATTGTAATGAATATTGTCTGGTTTAAATTCGACACATTTGCTAAGCACTTTGTGTAAGGGAGAGACCAGAATTAACCACACTAGTACCCTTGTGTTGAGAATCTTCTCAATTGAGGACACTATCCAACAAAATACAAATCTCAGAAAAAGAATGTTTTTTACCTTGAACTATTTTCAATAGAGTTTTCATTGTTTTGGGTCTAATTCAGTGTCTGATTGTGGATTAGTCAGATAGCACATCAAGCAACAGAGAAAGCAACAGAAACAACTTTCGGAGCAGGGAAGAGCTTTACTGGGGGCTAACAGAGGACATAATCACAGCTGGGCAGCTGTGGCAGTGGCAGGTAAGAGGGTCCGTGGCAGGGCCTCATGGATGGCAAACCACAAGCAGAGAGAGATCAGAATCAGGATTCTGGGTAAAAAGCTGCAAAGACTGGCCCCGCAGGGAGCCACTTCCTCAAAGATAGAATCCTGCCTCCCAAAGTGCCATAACCTCCCAAGACAGCACAAACAGCTGGGGACCCAGGGTTCACACATGTGGCCTTTTGGGGAGGCATTAGATTTAACCCATAACAGATAGTATTTACTCTGTACTTACTGAGGGAAAAAATGAATTATTCCTAGCCTTCTGTTCTCAAACTTAAAAGGTAATGCACTCTGTGGAATTGAGACTCTTTCCAGCTCTAAAATAGCATGACTCTAAGACAAGATTTGTCAACACTAGAACTATTGATAATTTGGACTGGTTAAGTCCGTGTTGGGGGATGTCCTAACATTGTAAGATTTTTAGCTGTGTCATTGCCAGTAGTCTCTTCCTTGCAAATTGTGACAACCAAATATGTTGCCAAACACTGCCAAATATTGCTGGGGGCAAGAAACTTCCCTGGTTGACAATCACTGCTCTAAGAAGTCCTTAAGGCATTGATAAACAGGGAGGAAAGATGGAATCTGCCTGTAGGTTGCACATAAAATACCCAACTCATTGTTGAATTTTAGCAGTGGTATTTTGCCACAGTTTTTCTCAGTACAATGCGTCTTTTGATTTCTTGATTACTATTTCCATGGGTGTTGACTGTAGAACCAAATAAAGCAAAATTTTGGACAATTTCAATTTTTCTCCATTTATCATGAAGTTGCTTACTGACCCAGCTGTAAGGGTTTTTGTTTTGTTGATGTTTGATGCTAGAACATAGCAGGAGGAGGTGAGTGAAGCTATGTGCATATATAGTCAACATTCTACAGTATTTAATGCTCCAAATTCCCATAAGAATGTATTTTTTAAAATTTTTGTTTATATTATTAGTACATATTTGTCATATAAAACAGAAAGAATTCAAGATCAAAATTATCTGTAATCTGTCCAATAAGTCTAGCTATCATTTGCAACTGAAGTTCATCATAAGATTTATCTAACAATGCATCTATTTTTCTTATCTAACTATAGAGTCATATTACATAAATAAGTATGCATTGTTGCTGCTAGGTGTTGTCATGTCAGATCTGACTCATAGCAACCCTATGTACAAAAGAACAAAACACTCCCTGATTCTGTGCCAAGCGCACAATCTTGTTTATGTTTAATCCCATTGTGGCAGGCACTGTGTCAATCCATCTAGTTGAGGATTTTCCTTTTATTTCATTGACCTGCCATTCTCCCAAAATGATGTTCTTCTCCAGGGATTGGTCTCTCCTGACCACATGTCCAAAATATGTAAGACACAGTCTAGCCATCCTTGTCTCCAAGGAGCACTCTGGTTGCACTTCTAGGACAGATCTGTTGGTTCTTTTGGCTGTCCATGGTGTATTTAATATTCATCTCCAGGACCATAATTCAAAAACATTATTTCTTTTCCTGTCGCCCTTATTCAAGGTCCAGCTTTCACAACCATATGATGCCACTGAAAATACCATGCATGAGTCAGGAGCACCTTTGTCTTCAATGTGACAGCTTTACTTTTCAACACTTTAAAGAGGTCTTTTGCAACAGTTTTCCCCAGTGCAATATGTCTATTGATTTTTTGACTGCTGCTTCTGTGGGTGTTGATTATAGAACCAAATTAAGCAAAATATTGAACAACCTCAATTTTTTCCCCATCTATCATGAAGTTGCTTACTGACCCAGTTGTAAGGATTTTTGTTTTGTTGATGTTGAGTCCCAATCCATACTGAAGGCTGTGTTCTTTGATCTTCATCAGTAAATGTTTCAAATCCTCTTCACTTTCAGCAAGCTGAGTTATGACATGTGCATAACACAGGTTGTGAGTCTTCTTCCAATCATGATGCTGTATTCTTCTTTATAAAGTCCAGCTTCTCAGATTATTTGCTCAGCATAGAAATTGAAGAAATATGGTGAAAAGATACAGCCCTGATGCACACCTTTCTCAACCTTAAATCAGGCAGTGATTCCTTTAACAGAACAAGGAAGCACTGCCTGGTCTATCTACAGAGTCCTCATGAGTACAATTAGGTGCTCTGGTATTCCCTTTCTTCACAGTGTTATCCATAAATTGTTATGATTCACACAGTCAAATGCCTTTGCATAGTCGATAAAACTACACAGTCATAATATATAAATAAATATACACATAGTATCAAAAATATTTTTTGCTATTTGGGTCATTATAAATATACATGACCACATTTCTTTAATCTATTTCCTAAATACTTGCTTCTTGAAACATTTTACTTTTTAAAAGTCAAATTAAATTTATTTTAAACCAATACATAAAAGGGATAAAAATCGAGCGAGCTATAGTGGCATGTGCCTGTAATCCCAGTTATTAAACAGGCTGAGGCACAAAGGTTACTTCAGCCCAGGAGTTTGAGGCTAGTCTTGAAAACATAGCAAAATACTGTCTTAAACAAGCAAATAAATAAATAAATATTAAAGATTTTATATATTGAAAAGATACCATGTGATGTTTTGATAGATTTTAAAATTGTGTAACGTTTAAGTCAAGTTAAACTTACATATATCTCCTTGAACATTTATCATTTATGATGAAAACATTCAAAGTCCTCCCATCTGGCTTTTTGAAATATATAGTACATTATTGTTATCTGCATTTCCAAGCAAATATCAGACATAATCTCATTTTCATTCATAAATAGTTAAAATGTGTTTCTAAGAGCTAAGGGTGCCTGCAGCTGTAGCCTTGTGGCATCCGATCCCGTCAGATCTCGGAAGCTAAGCAGGGTCGGGCCTGGCTAGTACCTGGATGGGAGACCACCTGGGAACACCAGAAGCTGTAGGCTTGGAAGAAGGACCTGGCAACCCCCTCCCCAAAAAATCAATCTGCCATTGAAAACCCTATGAACATCAGAGAAGCACTGACAATAGTGTTTCCCCTGTTGTAAGAGGGTCGCTATGAGTCGGATACCGACTCGACGGCACCTAACAACAACAACAACAACAAGAGCTAAGGACTTTAGAAACATCTCCACAATACAATTTATTTTATGAAAATGAATAACATTCCTTAAAATTATAAAGTATTCAGTTACTATTGACGGGAAATGACAATATGTATCCAGTGAATGAAAATGTATTAAATCTAAATTATTGGGACTATACTCTATTTTACTCACAGAATGACTTTTAGCAGTTATAGAACTGTCATTTAGACAAAGTTTCCAGTTTCTGGAAGTCAACACTGTTTCAAAATTGTTTCCTGGACACAACCATGGGGATATTTTAGGCACGAGTTGTTCTAGTCTTTTCCATTCTCATGGTAGCCCCTGGTGGTCAGAGGGACTTTGCAAGCTTTCCTTAGCTATGGGTAAATTGGTGTATATGAATGTGTGTGTGTGTGTGTGTGTGTGTGTGTGTGTGTGTGTGTGTGTGCATTCTTTGGAGAGAAGAGTAACAGAGAGACCTTGAGAGGATATGGGAGTGCTTGCTGATATATTTCTTTCCCCATAGAGAGAAGTATTGTAAGGTGCACTTAAAGCTGTTAGATCAGCTATGGTCTCAACTACAGTGAAGCCAGAGATTTTGATTAAATGCAACCTGGTACAGAAATCAGAACACTATGACTTGCTTGCTCAATGAGTTAATTCTCTATGTCAATCAGGCTTAGTTTCCTATTTTATAAGAGAAAAAATCATAATAGATGAAGTGTGAGTCCCCTTATAACCCTTATGACTATTGTTGTTAGGTGCACTGAAGTCGGTTGGACTCATAGTGACCCTATGTACAACAGAATGAAACACTACCTGATACTGTGTCATGCCAGGCACCATGTCAGTGCTTCTCTGCTATTCATAGGGTTTTCAGTGGCTGATTGTTTCAGGAGTGGGCTGCTGGGTTTTTCTCTCAAGCCTATAGCAGTCTCCCATCCAATGACTAACCAGGCCTGACCCCGCTTAACTTCAGAGCTCAGACTGGATTAGACACAAGGGTGGTTTGGCTGTAGATTTATGACTGTTGTTGTTGTTAGGTGCCGTCGCGTCATGCCTGACTCATAGCGACCTTTATAGAGTTTTCAATGGCTGACTTTCGAGATTGCCTCAGGAGTGGATGGGATCCTTCTCCCATTTTTGTGGTGTTGGGAATTGAACTGGGATCCTCAGAGACTGGAGAGTGGTGCTCTACCAACTGACCTAAATCCCAGTCCCATCTATGACTGTTAGCATTCTATAACATAGAAATTCACCCATCAATCTTTTCCTTGGAAAGCAAATGTCAAATAACTATTCCAGTTAAGGTACTCTGAATTTGAAATGCTTGGAGAGAAATACACAGGTTATGTTAGCTTTTGATGAAATACTTGCAGTATTTTTTTTGCAAAATTTAAATTTGTAAGTATTTATCCATTAAAAAATGTTTACAGAGAACCTATAAAAGATAGCTTACTAACTATTGCACTGAGGACAAGGAGAGGACATAAGAATAGAAAAAAATATGTGTCATTTGTCTTTAAAGTGTTCTTGTGAATGGCAAGATTGGGAAAATGTGACCCATTGTGAAAAAAATTGAATTTAACAAAACCATGAAGTAGTTATTTAGACCATAGCAGCAATTTAAGTCATATTTCTATAGGGATAAACTGTATAAAGTAAATCAATCACATGCATACACATATACTTCTTTGCAATCTGCATTCTTTTTTTTTTTTTTGGTGGTAATTGAGGGTTCAACCCATGACTTTGCATGTACTTTACAAGTGCTTTACCACTGGGCTGCATCTCCAGCCCACTTTTTATTCTTTTTTATCTTGAGATAGGGTCTTGATAAATTATACAGGTTGCCTCTTTGAACTCACGATCCTCCTGCTTCTCCCTCCCGAGTTGCTGGCATTATAGGTGTGTCCCATTGCACCCAGAAATCTGTATTCTGTACCTGTTGTGAGTATAAATTAACAGTTGTGGTTAGAGTAATGGAACTGGGTTCTCCATATGCATTATCTCATCACTGTGAAAGAAGCATTATCATCATCTTTTTGACATCTGAGTAAATGAAGGCACTTGAAATCCAGATAATTTTCTCAGAGGAAAATGGTCAGGAGGAGATCAAACTGAGATCTCATCCCTTACCTTGGGCTCTTACTCACTCAGCTCTATGTTTTTACTTTTCAAGTTGGGCTATTGTGAAAATCAGGTCAAGAACCAGTATTCTGAAGGCAAGTGCTCATCAAAGAAGACTACATTTTCACTGTCTTTAGTCCTAGGGTATTAAAATAGCAAGATATTAAAAATGCCCCCTTTCCTTCATTTTTAAAAAAGTGTTCAATATAAGATTTATAAGACACTAAGATTAACTATAGATTATTAATGAATATTATTTTTTATTGTGGTAAGAAACTTGTAGCATTAAATCTAGTCTATTAAAATATTTTAAGTGTACAGAACAGTGCTAACTAAATTCAAAGCATTTTATAGACAATCTCTGGAAGTCTTTCATCTTGAGAACCTGAAACCCCATACCAACTGAGCAGCAACTGCCCATCTCTTCATCTCTAGTTCCTGACAACCATCAATCTACTTTTTGCTTCTATGAGCTTGACTACGTTAGATACATCATATAAACAGGATCATGTAGTATCTGTCCTTTTATGAGCAGCTTATTTCAGTTAGCATAATGTCCTCAAGGTTCATGCATGTTATAATATATTGCAGAATGCCCCTTTTAAGGCCTAATAGTACTCCATTGTATGTATATACTATATTTTCTTTATCCATTTTTCCACTAATGGAAATTTAGATTGTTTTCACATCTTGACATTTGAGAATAATGCTACAGTGAATATCCATTCAAGATCATGTTTTCAGTTCAATTGGATAAATACCCAGAAGTGGGATTACTGGATCACATAGGAGTTCTATTTTTAATTTTTGAGGAAATTCATATTACTTTATATAGCAACTGCAATATTTCACATTCCCATTAACAGTGCACAAAGGTTACAATTCCTTTATAGCCTCATCAACACTTGTTATTGTCTGTTTTTGTTTGTTTATTTTTAATTGTTGCCATCCTAACAGGTATGAGGTGATAAGGTATCATCTCACTATGGTTTTGATTTATAATTCCCTGATGATTAGTGATATTGATCCTCTTTGCCCACATCTGTTGGTCATTTGGATGCTCTGTTTGGAGAAATGTCTACATTGCTGATTATTTACTTTTCCTTTTGAAGCAAATTTCACTATTTTCCATGAAAAAAATTTTAATTTAATTTGTTACAATAAGCATACACTGAACATGCGATGTGGAGGGTTCACTGAGCCTACAGGGCTGTACTTCTTCCATTACTAAAAAACAGTTTGCACCATAAAAAAGGAAATAAGTCAGATATATCCAAATCCTATTATGAGGTGCAATCTGAGCTATATTATGATGGTGTTACTTATGGCAGGGATGTGGTGAGAAAGGGAGCCAGCATTTATTAACCAAATATCATTGGTTAACTATGCACAAATCTAATTTGATGAAGACATCATAGGTTAAATCTAAGGTTAAGAATAGTTGTCATGAACCCAAGGTCAGAAGCAAGGAGATCAGCACTTGAAACTGGATCTGAAATCTATCACTCTTTTTACTGTAACATTGTATATTTTTTATTTTGGGAATGGAGAAAAGTTCAGAAAAATCTGACTTTGGAGCTGAATCTTGAAGGATGGGTCAGTGTTAGAATTAGAGATGGGTAATAGTCTCTCACTGATTTTTCTGCAGTCTGTAATTGGCTTTAGGAAAAAATTGATATACGCCATGATAACCTGGGACATGAAGAGGAAAGGGGAGGGAGCAAGTCTCTGAAGAATGAGTTAATAGCTCCATTCACTTCAGGAGTACTGTTTAGCTCACAAGAAGCTTCTCATTTTAAAGAGGGAGGCTTCTAAATAGTCAGTTAGGTATTATTTCTGATTGTTCTGACCTGTTCCTATTTCCCAGGGACCTCAGACCCTCACTTTTATCCAGAATAATTGTCCTAAAGTGAGCCTCTTAGTATGATTGAAATTTTTTTCTCTCTGTCTCCTGAGTGTTCAGCTATTTCTTAATCATGAAATGCAAATAGTAATGCATCAGTTCTGATGACAACACTTGGGACTGCACAGATCCCAGGTAAATCAGATTATGGATTTTGGTCCAGAGACAAGATATTTAACATCATCAAGTAGTAGACTACTAAGTATATCTCACCGTCAGGACTTGGGAATTCTGTAGAGACAATGTCCTTGCCTAAAGAGGCTGATTATGGGTGGTGGGTAGATTCTGTGGAGTTTGACTGTTTACTTCCAGCTGGGGCTGTGAGCAACAGTGTGTTTGTCATTAGAGTCAGCCATGGAAATTCAACAATTTTATAGTACTTCATTCATTTTTAGCCAACAAACATTTAGAGGCTACAGAGCATTATAGAGATTAACAAAAGTCCTGATTCCCCCATTATATTCAGAAGGGAAAGGATTTCAGGATTATGTGGGTACGCTGGGAGCCCTGCAATGTCACCCAGTCTTCTAGAAGTGGCCTCATTACTGACCGTATCCTAACGATGCTTTACCTCTTTGCCTGTAATGTGGGGAAAGATATAGCTTGAAGGATGCCCCTGTGGAAATGTCCAATCATTGGCCTTATTAAAATAAAAAGTTTCAGACAAATTAAATTTAGCAGTCTTTATAGAACAATTCATAACCTTAACAGCACTCAGAAGTTCAAAGAGCTCCACCCAGAAGCATGAGCAGTGAGCTTTTATTAGTCTAACATGGAAGCAAAGTAAAGAAGTAACCTGATTGTCTATAGCTAGGTATTTACCTTATTTGGATATAGTGTGAAGCATTGACTGCTTGTGATTGGCTAAAGTGCAACTATTTGTGATTGGGTGAAAGTGCTGTTTGTTACAAAAGTATACTCCTAAGTTATTTTGCAGTTTGTTATGTAGGAACTCATACAGAGTCAGCGTCAGCTCAGTGGGCTCAGATTGTTATCACCTGTTTTAAAGAGGTACCTTTAAGAAAGGAGTATTGAATGGTGTGAGGTGCGAGAGATAGGAAGATATTGTTTTGAACCCTGTCACTGGTTGTGTGATTTAAGGCAGGTAATTTTATCTTGTTAGTCTTAGTTTCTTCATTTTAATTATGGGCATATTAATACACGAGTTTTATAAGCAATAAGTTAGATAAATTCTGTGAATGTTCCTATTGCATTACTTGGCACTTCATATGGTTCTAGTGAATGGCATTTTCCTTTTCCACAAGGCAAAGGAACAAAGGGAATTTTAGGGAGCATGTGTATATTGTTGTTGTTGTTGTTGTTGTTGTTGTTGTTAGGTGCCGTCAAGTAGGTATCCAACTCATAGCGACCCTCATAGGGTTTTCAATGGCTGACTATTTCGGGATTGCCTTGGGAGTGGATTGCCAGGTCCTTCTCTCATTTTTGCGGTGCTGGGAATTGAGCTCGGGACCTCAGAGACTGCAGTGCAGTGCTCTATCAACTGAGCTAAATCCCAGCCCATGTGTATATATTGAAGTATAAATTCAAGAACTTCCCCAGTGGGGATAAGTCAATGTATTTAGGTAATATTTTAAAACCTATGATGAAACTAAGATTAATAATCCTGGCAACTAAGATGCTACATATTTGGAAAAGAAGTGAATTTTAGAGATTTATGAATAAATTCTTCCAGCAATCTTTCTTGGAATTCTTATTTTGTTTACATAACTAAACTGAACTGAAAACTAGGTGGTGAGGGTGATTGAAGTTATATAAGAGAAAACATAGCCTGACCTAAGAGGAGGATGCAAGTAAAACAGGATTGAGGTCTTTAAGGGGGAAAAAAGAGTTATTTCAAACTGGCAGAATCAAGATGGGATTCATGAGGAAGAAATAGCTTCTAAAAAGCTGGGCTTCAAAGCACAAGTTGAATTAAAAAAAAAAAAATTAGAGAGAAAGCCATCTTGGGAGGGCCAGAGACAAAATGGGAGGCCCCAGACACACAATGGACCACTGGATGGTCTGGTTTGAATGGCAGCCAGGCCAATTTCCTTCATTGTGTGACCTGTTCATCCCACAGGGTTCTGTATGTGGTTTTCTGTTCTGTTGGTCATCTTGAAATTCTAACAGGAGTTCTTTTATTTTTGTTTTGCAATGGGCCTGGAAGATTATGGAGTTTTTGACTGGAGGGAATACATAATTTTTAAAAAAATTCTTATTTAAAATAAAAATCCTGACGTCCTACAGGATCTTAAATGTCTGAGTAAAGACTAAATTCTATTGTGCCAGGCCATGAAAAGAGCTTTGTGTCAAGGAGTGGCAAGACTAGGGTTATGTATGAACCCAATGAACTGAATGCATGTGGGTAAGAGGCCAGAGATGGACAAGTAAAGGGTTACTGCTGGGATCACCATACCTCTCCATTTGCATAGGGTTGCCTAGTTTAATTATTAATGGTGACCTCTTTCATTCTAAACAATGTCTGATTGTGGATAATAAATAACTTGGTTACTGCTATAGCTTGGATCTTAAATGCTCCTTCAAGACACATATCTTAAAAGTTTTGGTCCCCAGGGTGGAGGTATTGGGAGGTATCAGGAAGTTTTGGGTTCCATCCTCGGCAGTAGAAGGAGGTCTTTAGGTCATTAAGGGTATGTTCTTGAAGGGAATGGTGGCATCACAGACAATTCCTTTTTTTCTCTTTTGCTTCCTGACCATGAAATGAGTGATTTTTCTCTGCCACATGCTTCTACCTTTCTATGCTGCCTCATCACAAGCCCCAAATCACCAGGGCCAAGTGATCAAGGACTGGAACTTCTGAAACCATGAGTCTAAAGCAACCTTTTCTCTTTATAAGCTGATTGCTCCATTATTCTTTATAGTGACAGACAGTTAAGTAACAATTTTTATTGGGACTTCCAATTTTTATTGGTACTCAATGCACATTAAGCCTTGAACTTGGATGAAGGCAAGAGGTTGTGGTCAGTAGATTATACAGAACCATGAAGAGAGATAAATGGCAAAAATTATTGAAATTTGAATCTCAATTTCCCCTTTAACATAACAATATTCTGCAGATGGGTACTAGTAGTTGAACTTTTAGTACTTATTACTTGAAAAAATCCATGATGACATAAAATTATTCTGAATTTAGTGCAATCTTAGATAAATATATATTTTACTAATCACTAGACATTTGAAGAGGTATATGACATATTTAAATGACATATTTGAATAGGTATATGACATATGTCTGAAGTCTCTGTATGTTGTTTGTTCTGTTTTAGTTTGTGGATCTCTCACAAAATTCTAGTCCTCTCTCCTAACAAAGAAGGCCTGACCTAAAAAACCACAATCATTAATTTATAAGTAAAGATAAAATTCTTTAACATGACATTCAAGGCATTTACCAGTCTAGGCAAAATTTAGGGGAAAGCCTGCATATCCAGGTTTGAAAAATTCTCCAACAAATGGCTGAGAGTTCACGAAGGGAGTAGGTGAGTGTATGTGAGGGAGGGATGGCAGAGCAGGTAGATGCGGCTTGGTGTTTCATATGACTTCATATCAATCTCATAGATATTTGGTCTAATTTAATTTATATACTGGATCTTCATATAATATTTCCTTTGAAATATTTTTGAAATTCATTAATGTGGTAGAAAGAATACTGCAGAGTTCCTGGATTGAAGCCTGTCTCTGCTGGGTACCAGTTTCATGAATTTAAGCAGTTCCTGAACTTTACTGCTCTCATTTCTTTGTGTATAAAATGGGATTATGGATGCCACTCTGCAGGCTGTTCTGAGGGTTAAAGTAGGCGTAGTATGTGAAATGCTTTAAAAACGCTGAAGGAGTAGTCCTTAAACTTCAGCATATGTCAGAGCAACTTCGAAGGCTTAGTAAAACACACATTGCTGGGTCTCACTTCCAGAGTTTCTGAATTGATTGATTTGCATTTACGGAAATCACTCTGTGTGATTTTGATGCTGTTCCTATAGGGACCACATGTTGAGAGCCACTGCTTTTAGCAAATGCCCGGTAGAGTTAAAAGAATAACTCCCATCTGCTTATAAGATAAGTTTCTGGGGGAAGTTGCCCATTATAAAACCAAAGAAACAGAGAAATATGAAACAAAGAAATGCATGCAACTAAATGTTTTACTAGAAAAGGAAGATCTTGGCTGTGTGAAGAAAATAATAAAGATTTCTATGAAATCAACTATTGGCTTCATGCAAACTAAAGCCAAGGATTATATTCCCAGCTTAATTTCAACTTTATAATGATTTTCTTTAATTACTGTACGAGACCAAACATGAAGATGCAGTAGTGTGAAATTAATACTGACAACACTGGGCTTGCCCAGGCTCTGCAGATTAACCAGTATTTTACTGCATCAATAAAGGAATGAGGAAATCAAATTAAAAACTGATAGTGAATGGAATTACTTATTGGAAGCTAGTGATTATGTCAAGCTGTCACTCCCTCAGATGGATTAAGCACAGAAAGACAACCAGATAAATTATAAGCCACTCTATGAAGCCCATATCCATCTAGTCCACAGCTTGGAAACAATGGAAATATGAAATTGACTTTGTCATGGCAGATTTGGATGGCAAATTTAACATTTCATAGACTGAGCATCTTAAAGGGTAGAGATCAAAAAAACCTTAGAGGTCATGTAAGATTAGATTTCACTTTTTGACATATTACACTGAATTATTCAACTTGAAATGAAGAGGTTTTTCTCCCTTTAAAGATATCATTGCAATACAATTTAGACAAGAAATTATGCTAAAAAGTAGACCTAGCACATGAAACATAAAAATCGCAATATAGTAAGTATAATTCTCTGCACTTTTGAATAGTGTTTGATTTCTTTTTCTTTAGTTCTCTTCCTCCTCCTCCTTTCTTTAGCACTTTTCTTGTATAATCTAGACTGTAGATCATACAAAAGTCTCTTTAAAAGTTGACCAGAGCAAGGATCCATTATGTACCACCTTGTTTCTGAGTAAACACTGACTAAACACAAGATCCTAGATTTAGCAGAAACAAAGCTATGTTTTTATTTTTTTTTCTGTATGTAGTTGCTGCTGTTAGGTGCCATGGAATTGTTTCTGACTCATAATGACCCTCATAAGGGTTTCAATGGCTGCTTGTTTTGTGATTGCCTCAAGGTGTAAGGAATCATAGAATCATGAAATATCAGGGTTTGACATGACCTTCAAGAAGGTCTCCTATTATTTTTGTGAAACTATGGCAGAGCCTGATTCTGGCTTGCCTTTGCCCCCTTGCATTTTCCCTGTTTCAATGGCAAGAGACTTTTTATAAAAACTCATACTAAGGAATTTGGAGTTTGCTCAAAGAGGTACTGAATATTAGCAATGAGACATGTTCATTGGAGTTGGTCTTCTCTGAAGAATGCATTGATCTACCATATTCCTTTTAGGATGTAAGCTCATGTATCAGGGGATTGGTTGCTAGCTGGTGGGCTTTTGGATCCTGAGGACTCCAACCTAATCAGTGGATTAACCCCTTAATGGATTCATAACATAATGCCATTTATTGGGAGGTAGTAAAGAGTAGGAGACTGAGCCTAGGTGGAGGAAGTTGGATGTCACTGGTGGGATGCCCTGGAGAGCTGTGTCTTCTCCATCCCTTCCTCTTTCTTTCCTTCCTGGCCACAATGAACCGAACAACCTCCCCCTCCACACACTCCCACAACCATGATATTCTGCCTCACAAGCTCAAGGTGATGGAGCCAGCTGACCATGGATCAAGACCTCTGAAATTGTGAGCCAAAGTAAAACCCTGCATCCCTTGAAGTTATTCTCTCAGGTATTTGTTACAGAGACAAAAAGTCTGACCCACACAGCATGAAACTTTGATCACAAAGCATTGAAATGAATCTTGTCCCTGATGAAAAGGTAGAAAACAGAAATAAGAGACGGAGATCATGCAATCAGGGTACCAAGCATCCAACTACAAATTGATTCTCTGTGGCCTGAGGAATAATCTGCATGGTCATGTTGAGCAACCATTAAAATTATTTTCTTTCAGCTAATGGATGCAGCCTGACTACCTTCCAGTTATTGGCAGCATAATGACTAGATTGTAACAGTATAGTGAAATTCAAAATCTTTCTTGATTACTTTGACGGCAACTCTTTCTGTTTGGCTAGAATTCCCAGTAGAGGCATCTAACAACTGGAGCTCTTTTTTTCCTTTAAGAATTTAATGTCAAATGATTTCCCATATTTCTCAATTTATCTTAGCAGTCTTCTTACTTCTGGCTTCAGCAATGTCAAAACCTGGGGAAAACCACCAAATCTTCCAGGTAGGCTCCTTGGGCACCTAGTAAACAGTTTATTTCATTTGGGGTTGATCTCCTCTCTATTTATGACAAGGGTCCACTTAGGTTCATTGTAAACATTTGCTGATGGAGCTCTGTATTCTATTTTTAGTGCAAGCTTATCATTAGAACATTCCTTCAAATGAGAAAGAGCTTCTTTCTCTCCACTCCAGGAAAATGGAATTAATCCAGGCTCCCAATAGATTCAATCTGACTTTTCTAAATGCTGTCAATACTACTGTATATAGTAGCTAAGACTCCTCAGTTCCTCCTGCTCAAGAACCTTGCACTAAGCCCTCACACTAATGATAGGATTTCCAGTGGTAGAGTTATGTAAAGTACTATTATGATGCCCATTTTATGGAAAGATTAATTATACTGCCTCAGGTGACATGGGATTTAAATGAAGAAGCTGGTGTTTACAACCAGAGGTTCTTATTGCCAAGTCCATGGTTTTAGCCACTAGACAAACTACCTGTGATCTACTATTAGAAAATGCTTTTCCTCTCTACCTTCTGTGTTATCTCTAGTCTTTTGTTAGGAAAATGCTCCTGACACTTCCCCCATGTGTCTGTCAACTGGTCGTGCTGTGGGGGCTTGTGTATTGCTGTGAGGCTGAAAGTTTTGCCACCAGTATCTCAGATACCTGCAGGGCCATCCATGATGGGCAGGTTTTAACCAAGCTTCCAGAATAAGACAGACTAGAATGAAGGACTTGGCAGCCTTTTCCTGAAACAACTGGGCATTGAAAACCTATGAACAGAAGAGAAGCACTGTTAAATATATGGGCCAGAAAATGAGCCCCTGCCCATGCTGGCAGCCATTCAAGAGATGACTGGGGAAGAGTTGCCTCCTCAAAGTAGTAGTTGTTGTTGTTAGGTGACGTCAAGTTGGTATCTGACTTGTAGTGACCTTATGTACAACAAGCAAAACACTATTGTCGGTGCTTCTCTTATAGTCATAGGGTTTTCAATGGCTGATTGGTTTTTGGGAGTGGGTTGCTGCATCTTTCTCCCAAGCCTACAGCACCTGGTGTTCCCAGGTAGTCTCCCATCCAAGTACTAACCAAGCCTGACCCTGCTTAGCTTCTGAGATCTGATGGGATCAGTCGCCACAGTGGTATGCCTCCAGGCCCTCAAAGTAGAGTCAGTCTTAATTACGGGTATGGAATAAACCTGCTGGGACTTCCTTTTGCTGATGTGGCATGACTCAAAATGAGAAGAAACAGTGGCTGCAACAATGGGCTCAAACACAAAAAGATCCTGTGCATGGCACAGTTTTGGGCAGTTTTGTTCTGTTGTACATAGAGTCGCTATGAGTTGGATCCAACTCAACAGCAACTAACAAATAACCTGACTCTGCTTAGACCCAGGACCTTTGATATATACAAAAATGCGATCTTAATATTTAGGCATATTTCTTAGTGTCATTCAATAAATTAATTTTAATGCAACTAAGTATAAGTTCCAATGGGAAAAGGCTAAGTGAGAGTCAGTAGAAGATAGACTTGATAAGATAGGCAGCTTTGGAGCTCACAAGTAATGTGTTAACAAATTTTTATTCAATGTCGTTATAAGAAATTGATGTCAGTTGCTAGAAAATGGGACTTCTTTTGGAAATCTCAGACTTATCCATACCCGAGGATGAATTTTTCACAGCTTTTTCCAGTTTGCCTCACACTTCGTATGACAGCAATAAGAAAACATGAAAATTAAGAAGAAATGTAAGCTGTTTAAGAAGCATTCCAATTCAACTGAGGAAGACAGATTTTTCTTTCTTTTCTTTTTTCAAAAGCTTTTAACCTGTGCTTGCTGAGTGATCCAATAATAAACTAAAAAGGCCAAAGGCCAAAACATCTTTCTTTGAGAAGGACATGCTATCTGTGGAGATTCTCTCTCTCTCTCTTTCTCTCTCTCTCTCTCTGCCTATTACATAATTCATTATTACCTATGCCTGTTTCTAATAATCTCAAAATTATTTAATGAAAATGAGAACAAAGGCATCAATCAAATGAAACAAATCAGATGTTAAATACTTTAAAAAAATATTCAAATCTCAATGAATTGTAATGACAAAAGTAATATCCTGGAGGCATTTTTTAAGGCCCAATTGTTGTTGTTGTCAGGTGCCATCTAGTTGTTGTCCGACTCATAGCGACCCTATGTACAACAGGTGAAACACTATTGTCAGTGTGTCTCTGCTATTCATAGGGTTTTCAGTGGCTGATTGGTTTTTGAGAGTGAGTTCCTTGGTCCTTTTCCCAAGCCTGTAGCACCTAGTGTTCCCAGGTGGTCTCCCATCCAAGTACTAACCAGGCCTGACTCTGCTTAGCTTCTGAGATCTGACAAGATCAAATGACACAGTGGTACGGCTGCAGGAAAGGCCCAATGGTGTTGGTAAATATATCTTCAACTCAATAGTTTCTTAAGAAACTAAACAATAAACAGAAATATGGTTGTTCCCTTCTTATATATTCCCTAGAAGTCTACTAGATGAAAGATAAAAATATGAAATGTGTTGAATGTGTGTGGATTTTCCCTTATAAGAGTTACTGATAGCTGGAAACAGTGGATCATGCCTGTTATCCCAGTGACATGGGAGGCAGAGTCAAGAAGATCACAAGTTTGAGGGTAGAGGCAGCCTGTGTAACTTAGTGAGACCCCAACTCAAAATTTAAAAAAAAATAGTTGTCAGTAGTACTAAGGAGGCACAGGCAATCTTTTCTGTCTTGGGGTTACTGTTAGAGCTGATGGAGAAGTTTGTGGATTATTCTACATTTTCTGTCCAGCAATGACTATTTCTAAGACCAAAATGTAAGACTCACACATAAAAAAATTATAAGACAAAATCTCTGAGACTCTAAGCCAAAATAATGCCTTTAAATATATAGCCAAAAATAGATCATCCCAAATATTAAGAGCAAAAGCATAATCATCTAGTAATCTTTGCCATAAACTCTAGTGAGGATAAATTAAGCTCAATTGGTGCTGGTGTTTGGCTCTTTATGGTAAATTAACAACTGATTTGGAGTCAGAGATTGATAACTAGTGTCACCACTGGATTCAACATCCCACCAGATTCATTAAGGCTAGATTTTTATATTAGATATTTTTCAGAGAGAAAGAGAGAACCCTGAGAGCCCACAACATGAAATTGAGAAGACATCTGTCACAATAGCCAAGCCTCCAATAGGCTGAATAATGACTCTGAATCTATTACTGTTGATATATTACATAAAGCTGTGGGAATAGAGAGCTTTTCAAATTACACAGAGAGTAATCAACAGCCAACAGCAGTAGCCCTGGGCACTCACACCTGCTGCATGCCTCCCATGAGGTTATGCACATCTCCAAGCTCCACACTAATGACAAGACAGAATGAATTTTTGTTTTCACCTTTCATTTGGCTTTCAAATTACAAAATAAAGCATTAGTCAGTCCCATGATAACTGGTAGGAACCATAGTTAAAGAACTATTTTCAAGGCATCTTTTGCATTCTTTCCTCAATACCCCCAGTCTAGTTGATGAAGCTTTCTCTCTTGTGATCCTCTCTCCTTAGCTATTCTCTACAATACAAAACATGTACTTTAAAGAAATTCTAAAAAATCACAAGACTTCCAATTTACTTCAAGAAAAGAGAGAAGGAAGAGGAGAGGAAGACAGAATATATCTATGGTAGTGGGTTTATCTATGCTTGAAAATTATAGTTGTTTATATTGATTAAAAGTTAATGAGAGAAATGTAGAGGCTTTCTTTAGAATTTCGAACAAAATTCTAAGACTGAACCTTTTTATTATGAAAATAGAGATTTGAGCTGTTGTTAATCAGGTTGAGGTCTCAGAATCTACTTAATAAAAATTATGAACTACCTAGTGCTTGTTACTCCAGCCAGGTGGATAACCTGATGGTTTGGATTCATTGGGGACCAAAAATTAAATGCCCAGCTTCATACCCACTACATTTTATCTAGCCTGCAGCACAACCTCTGTGATATCTGATCCTGTCAGATCTTGGAAGCTAAACAGGGTTGGACCTGGTGAGTACTTGGATAGGAGACCACCTGGGAACACTAGTTGCTGGAGAATTGGGAGAAAAACCCAGCAACCCACTACCAAAAACCAATCAGCCATTGAAAACCCTATGAATAGCAGAGATGCACTGACAATGCCAGACATGGCACAGTGTAGGGGAGTGTTTCATCTGTTGTACATAAGGTCACTATAAGTTGGGCTTGACTCGAGGGCACCTAACAACCACAACATTTTATCTATGCTTGAAAATTATAGTTGCTAATATTGATTAAATGTTGAGATAATTAGTTGCATTCTACCTACACAAAAATGATAGTACCACAGTAGCCTGTGCAGTGTCTTTATGTAAATTTGAAAAAAGCATCTTCATTACCTTAAGAAATGCTATTATTTGACACAAATTTATAGCAAATAAACAAGTTTGCTATGACTAATGTGAAGTACTCTCTAGATCTTGGTGTATATAACTTGTATAACCAAATGCAGAAGGCCATGGCAATCTACTCCCTAGGCAATCCTGAAACAATCATCCATTGAAAACCCTATGAGGGTCACTATGAGTCAGACATGACTTGATGGCACCTAACAACAACAACAACATAACCAAATGCAAAGATTAGGTAAGTTATGTATGATTTTCTTCATAATTCTAATGGTTGCTTCTTGGCAATCCTTCACTATGTCCTATTCACATGGGTATTTCTTATATTTTCATCCAGCCTGACACTTGTAGACATACTACCTAGTTTGTACCTAGGCTGACAATTGTGGTATTAGTGGTATTTGTGGCAGATATCCCACACCATCTTCCCTACTATTATATTTCTCCTTACATTTTAATTCTGATCCCACCCAGTTCCTGACTGTTGACTCTTTTATTCAAGTCTTTGTTTAAATGATATTACTGACAGTAATCAAGTTGTAGCTTTATTTGATATATACTCAAACACATATACATATAAACACAAAAAGTCATTTTCTGATGATGAAACTAATAAAACTCAGAATAATGAAGAAGACCTCTCTAAAAAATTACATCATGAGATGTTGGCAAATATTTCATTGAGGCAGCTTAAGAAATACTCCATTAGGATCACAATGGCATCCTTTGTTGTTAGGTACTGCGGAGTCACATCTGACTCATAGCGACCCTCATAGGGTTTGCAATGGCTGCTTATTTCTGGATTGCTTGTGGAGTGAACTGCCATGGATTTCTCCCCAAAAGGCATCCTTAGGCCAGGGTGAATGCAATTGTACTCAGAGAAGGTTGCCTGCATCCAATAACTTTCAGTGCTTGCTCTATCTTACCTAGTGGAGATGGCTCCCTGGTTCTATTGATCTGTCCTATTTATTTAGATAGAAATGTTCTTAGAGAGGAAAAAGGTGGTTCATATGGTAGTGTATATCTAAAGCGATTGAGCCCATTTTTATCAAGCAGCTGATCTATAAGTTGGTGGAGAGGACTTCTATCCAGGATCAGTCCTGAATCTAGATTCAGATTTATTTTTCACTATATGAAACTATTTATTGTTTTTTGTTGTTATTGTTGTTTTATGGTTGTTGTTGTTCAAACATTTCTTCTGATGGTTTGACAATTGAGTCTGATGAAACAAACTGACAATAAACTGATTTTTTTTCTCCAGTACTCAGGAATTGAATCCAGGGTCTTGCTCATGCTACGTAAGTGTTCTACCACTGAGCTGCACCTCCAGCTCCCTTTGAAAAATTATTATTATTATTGTTGTTGTTATTTTATATTTTAAAATGAGGCTTTCTCTAAGTTGCTCAGACTACCTGTGGTCTTGACCTTGAGATCCTCTTGCCTCAGCCTTCTGAGTAGCTAGGATCATAGGCATATGCCTATGTGACAATAGGTGGGTGCATGCCTAGTGACAATAGATGAGTTAGCAGGAGAAAATGCATAAAAATTTATTAATGCATGCATTAGCTTGACAGCCATACAAAATATGAAACTCAAAAAGAAGTCCAGGTGGTTTAAGCTCAAATGGCCTCTTCATATGGGAAAGGAAAGTAGAGGAAGGGCTGTAGGCACTTTCAGAGTGTGGGAGCAAATGAATGAGCCCAAAGAACAATGTCCTGGGAAAAAGTTCCTCTAGACTCTGGGAGTGTGGTGTTTGATTTTTATAGTCTCATTCTCTGAGATGTGAGTTTAATCTTCCTTGGTTAATGAAATTTTAGTAAGATTAGAGGCAATTGTGTCCTTCTGTGGCAGATCTGGTCTAGTAGATAAAAGAAATGAAAGAGAAAGTCCTCTGAGTTTGCTGCTTTCCAGCTGTTCTCAGTTTGAAGTTTAAAGCAGTACATTTTGGGGTATCATCTTCTGGGATCTAACATTGTTGCTAATTTGTCTCCTATGACCTAAGGCTAACTCCCTAGAATCTATAATGCTGTATATTTATAAACTGATCAAGTATAATTTCTAGACTGCCAGAAAAACTGACAGTCTAACCCAGATGCACTAACATGATGCACACACTATGGACCACAGTGTGGAGTTGGGTGGCTGTCTAACAAGTCTTTCTTCTAAGTATCTGACTTGTTACATACACTATTCTTGAAGTAGATGCCTAGTAAATTATCTGTCTGAAATTCTGGAAATGATTGCTTCACATGGATACAAGGGCAGCTCCCAACAACCTTATTGGTTCTATGTAGCTGATAGTTATGTAGCAGAGGGCAGAAGACAGAAGGTAGACAGAATCTCACTGCACATAGTTGATTGGAACAGGAGAAGTCACTTGATCCAACCTGGACAATCCTTCTCCACAAATTTAAAATTTGAACTGAAAGAATGTTAGTTGTCCTTTGCTGTTGGAATGATAATGGAACAGGTTGGAAGCTATGGATAGTCACATAAATTGGGAAGCAACCAGATAGTGAGGAATGCCACAACCAAGCAGAAACAGGCAGATATGGGAAACAGAGAAATCCTGCAGAGCTCCTGAGAGCTTTCTTACTCTTGATTCTGGTACTTCCTTCCACTGGTATGACCATTATCCTATCCCTGGGATCTCTAGGACTGTCTGATAGCTACACAACCTTTCTTGCTTAAGTTAGCTTGATTATCACAATTGTGTAGTTCTGAATTTTTACCAATACCTTTGATCTTCTTACTCATTAGCTCCATCAATCATATTTCCTTTTAAAATGCACATCAAATTCATATGTGACCTAGGGCAAGTCATTTAACAAGATTCTTAGTAAAATGGGACACTCACTTCACAGTATTTTTCAGAATGGAGTTTAAAATAAATAAAATCTAAATGATATTATATGGTACACATAGAAAGCACCAAACACACTTGCAGTTTATAATTATTTGTTTACATTATTATTTATTTTTTATGTAAGTAAAAGCATATTTGGAAACATCTTTGTGTTTTAGCTTAGCTCTTATCTCTACAATGGAGTTTTAATGAGTGTTTCCAAACATCAGATATGCATTCATTTATTAATTATTTCACCTATTCCTTTAAGCAACAAGTTGTTGAGGATTTTATATGTTCATGCATATTTCTCTGTGTAGAAAGATTACCATTAAGCCATTATCTAGAAACATTTTATTTATGCTCTTCAGTTTAGGATTTTAATTAATAAGATGGTTTCTCTTGATTTGGACTTTATCTGCATTAATCATTCTTTGATTTAAAAAAAATAGAACTGAGGTTTTTTGAAGATAATTTTGTAGTATATAGCGAAATGTCAATGTTTGTTTAGTAAGAGACACATTTTAGGTTGCATAATTATGCAAGTGATTGAATTATGAAGAAGATGGACAGAATGCCACTTGGGATGGTTACATATGCCTTCATCTTGATCCTTCTCTGAAAAGAGGGTTCTTTGATGCTCTTGAACCTTTGTTCCAATTGGCCCACTGAGTATTTGAAGCTTATTCAGAGGTCACTTTTTTGGGCAAGACTTCACTCATACAGACCAGATGGGCTCCAAAACAAAGGAATGTAAATACTTCGAAGTTATAGCTGTTAAAGAAAGGATTTCTAGACTGCTTTTCTCACATGTTGCTTTAACTTTAGAGTCTTGCATTTGGAAATGTCATGAATAATTCTCAAGAGAGGCTAAATGGGACATGAAATGTTCATCATCACCAAAACACAAAAATATCCTGGCATACACAAACATCAGTGAAAAACTTTTCCCTGAACAATTCTACACTATTCTCTTAGAAATTATTGAAAATATTACTGAAATTAGTATCTACCTCCTTGGATCAGTAGTAGCACTAAAAAAGGTAAGCTTCAAACCAAAGCCAGGCACTAAAACATTATATCAGCAACTTTTACCTTTCATAAGTTGCCTTAGTAACACTTGTTATTCTAGTTTAGGAGTTTCTAAGATGCAGTATTTTGCTTTTCCAGCCACTGATGCCTCTGCATTTCTCACCCTGTTGATTTCATCTTTACCAGATAAAAAACATCTTCTTATGACAAATATTTTATAGCATATTCTTTTCTGTAGTGAAATTATTAGATGAAACTAATATCTGTGTAACTTTAAAAAATCTAGCTTTAATTTTAGTTGATAAAAGACGGGTAATTTTATTAAAATAATCTCTATAATTAGAATCTAAAGTTGTTATGGTTTGAATCTAAAATGTTCCCTAAGTGTGATTTGTTTGGTCCCCAGATGGTGGCATTGTCCTGGGAGGCTATGGGACTTTGGGAGGTAGGTCCTAGCTTATAGAGATGGGCCCTTGCTTTGGGGTACTGGGTTACTTTGAGCAGGCCTTTGGAGGTTTTCGGTGAGCTCTCTCTCTGTTCCTGATCCACCATGATGTGAATTCAATGGACACAGGACCAGCTGCCTGCCCCACCACCATACTTCTATGGACTGAAATCCTCTAACCATGAGCCCCAATAAATCTTTTGACCCATAAGCTTGTTTCTGTCAGGTATTTTGCCTCAACAACACACAACCTAACACAAACACCCAACCTAAAATATCTAGGGTGATATTTGAAAGTTTTTTGGGACAACGTGAGCATTTTTAGGACACCAGGCACTCACAGTCTATACTCAGTCAATCCTTAGCATATGCATCAATGCTATAATCAAACAAAGTCCTTCCTAAAATTCTAAAACTTGTTTAAGTGGCCAGTACTACCCTTATTTCCAACTATTATTTTTGCCATTTCTAAAATATATTAAATCACAATTCAAAAGGACAATAGTTTATTTATCAATATTTATTATGTTTGTTACTTGTCAGTATCATATCACCATCCTTTTAAGTATTAATGATTCCTGGCTTACAATGAATCAACTTATGATTTTTTGACCTTACGATAGTGCAAAAGTGATATGCATTCAATGGAAACCATACTTTGAATTTCAAATTTTGCTCATTCCCAAGTTAGTGATGTGCACTAACACTCACAATTCTGGGGTGGCAGCAGCCTGCAGCTTCTAAAATCAGCCCCACGATCAAGAGGGAAAACAACCTAAACTCTGCAGTGTGCTGTATTGCTTGCTATACTATCTAGTTTTATAGGAGTATTAAATGTATTTTTGACTTTTTATATTTTAAATTTAAATGAGTTGACTGAGACATAACCCCATTGTAAGTTGAGGAGCATTGGTATATCAACAATTTCCAGATCTCTAAAATTCAGAGACAATTATTTCTAAAGAGTTGCTTTTTTTTTTAAATTTGAGTAATTGGCAATGGTTTTAGACACTGGAATAATGTAAGAGAAGTCTTCTTTTCTAGAAAATGCTAATCTCCATTGCATGATGTTGTTGTTAGGTGTTATCCAGTTGGGTCTGACTCATAGTAAACCTATGTAAAACAGAACAAAACACTCCCCAACACTGTGCCATGTGTGGCACTACATCAGTGGTTCTCTGCTATTCATAGGGTTTTCAGTGGCAGATTGTTTAGGGCGTTGGCTACCAGGTCCTTCTCCTTTTGTTTTTCAATGCTACAGATTGAACTCAGGGCCTGAGAGAGTACAAAGCAGCACTCTACTAACTGAGCTAAACCCCCGTCTCAAGATAGCAGCCTCCCTGTTGGGGAATGGAACCCTGGTCTCCTACATCACAGGCAGGGATACTCACCACTACACAAACAAGGACCAAGTTGTGCATGATGTTCTGGGATTATTAAAGTCTTGATGTGCCATTACAAATTATAAGGGAGTTTCTAAATACAAGAACTATTAAATGGAATCACTTCTTTTCACAGAGAGTTTCTGGGCATTGATTTATTTCTGTTTCTAGATAACCTTGATATACCTGGGCAGTCCACACAGCAAGAAAATTAACCTCAATGATATACGGGATCAGAATATTAGTAAAGGAGACTTGTTCCAGGTGTCCAAGCAGTTGCTATGAACTATAACCCAACCTAATGGAATACAATGAGAAGTTTTAACTGTAAAGTTGAGAGATATTCATTAAAAAAAATTTTAGGCTGGGCACTGTGGCAAATGCCTGCAATAACAACAACTCAGGAGATAGTAGCAGTAGGATTATGAATTTTGGCCTTGAGGCAGCCTCCAGAACTTAGTGAATGTCTGTGTCTAAATAGGAAATAAAAAATGGCTGAAGGTGCAGCTCAGTGGCAGAGCACTTGCCTAGCATGTGCAAGGCCCGGGTTCAACCCCTGGTACTATGATAACAACAACAAAATGTTTTTATCCTTTAATTTACTTATGATTGTAGAACAATTTCCTATCTTCTAGTTTACATGGTTGATCTAATGTTTGTAATCTCTCTCTCTCTCTCTCAATATCTTTATCTGTATTTAAAATTGTCAGTTTGTTTCTTTTCTTGTGGCAGTACAAGGGATGTTTTGGTGCCTGGAATTAATAAAAGTGATTTAAACATCAATAGAGATACAGCAATTGCCCAGAATCCTGCCGCTTCAATGTCATGTCAACAACAGTGCTGTTAAAATTAAAGTTTAGTCAAAATCTACTAAAGTTTTAGAAGGTCCTGGATAATTAGATGTATTAGTCAGTTAATAAGATACTCCCACATAAAGAGCAGGGGTAGGGCTGGAAAGGCAGTAGAATTAGTGGTTAATGATCAGTACTAGACATAAGTTGCTACTTCTTAGCTCTATGCCAACACAAGTATCTTTTTCAAGCCTTGGTTTTCTGTAAAATGGTACAATAATATCTCCTGATAGGTGACATAAAGCTGTAAGGATGGTCATGTGTATAATCCTTAGGGCCCAACACAGGCCAAGAACTCAGTAAACACTGTTATAGCCTGCATAATGGCATTTCAGTCAATGATATAACACATAAATGATGTTGGTCCTATATATCCTAACAGAGTTAGAAAATTCCCATTGCCTGATAACATCATAGCCATCATAAATCTATAGTTTATTTAATTTCTGACATGTTTATGGTGAGGTTGACTGCTGTAAACAAACCAACTGCACTGCCAGTTGTATAAAAGTATGCACAATTATGTATAACACATAATACTTGATAATGATAAACAATTGTTCCTTGTTTATGTATTTAATATACTGTACTTTTTATCACTATTCTACAGTGTACTCCTCCTTATAAAAAAAGTAAACTGTAATAGTCTGTACAACAGACTGTACAACAGGCTGTATAATAGGCTTTCAGGTTAGGCTGGAAGCAGCCTCACACATCGCATGATGACCATGTCTTTTCATTGTATCAAGGCCACATTGATTGACTATATCATCTAAGTTTGTATGGGAGCATCGTATTATGTTTGTACAATGATAAAATTACTCATCTCCTAGCAATATCCCTGCCATTAAGTGGTATATGGCTGTGTTGGCTATAGTATCACTTGCCTCTTCAGTCTCACCAATTTTTAGTTTTAGGGAAAATCCTGGGTGAAAAAGGGATAGTATCTGAATGGAGGATACTTTTGGCTAGTTTCTGTCCACTCTGGCTGGGCTCCCATAGAATTATATAACCTGTGCCTATTTAGGATTTGAGGTCAATTAAAGCATATATGTATAAAAGCAAGATCTCTTCCGAAACATTCAACAATCTCTCTGGCAACATTTGTTACAATTTGAAAGTCTCAGAGACTGTTTCTGACAGGCTGTAGAGAAATTGGGTCCACAGATAATGCTGATCTTTGATGCTAGGTGATGAATATACCTCACAAATCTAAGATTTTATCACCTGTATCCCTGATTTTCTGGCACCTAATCCCATGTTCAGCATAGCTACTTGAAATATACCAGTGGTACCAAAAAATGTATACACATTTTAAGAGATGTTTTCTAGATTACTTTTCAAAGTTGAATTGAATTACACTAGCAGCATGTAGTTTGACGTTCATGTGCACGTGAAACAGGGTCAGCAGAAAAAGTGTTCAACAAACACCCTTAAAACACCAATTTCTTTTTTTTTTTTTTTTTAAAGCTGGGCACTGTGGCAAATGCCTGCAATACCAGTGACTCAGGAAATGGTAGCAGTAGGATTATGAATTTGGGCCTTGAGGCAGCCTCCGAAACTTAGTGAGTTTTCATCCCAAGACGTGTGCACATTTTTTGGTATCCTCTCTCTGTACCAACAAATGAATTATTCTAAAACAAAACAGAAATGGGATCACTCAAGCCACTTTGGGTCACATAATAAAAGATGAACAACTTTAGATTTCAGCTAGGTAAAAACTTGTAGGTTTTTAAAAATCTCTGCATACCTTCATGTGGCAAATTTTATGGATTTTATTTGAGGAAATTATTTATTGGTGGTCATGGAATCACTTGAAATCCATACGTAGAAATAAGTGGCAAAAATAGTTTACATTTTAACCAAATGAGTTTAATTTGCATGCAACCAAAGTACTGAGGACTGTGTTGTATGCAGTGGCTCTGCCTGACATCAAAGACACTAAAGATCAAAACAAAATCAAGTTCTGAGGAAGCAAATCTCTTATTCTCCTTCTTAATAGGCATGTTCGTGTTTTCTTTCCTGGCATTGGTCAATTTAAGGCTGTATCAAAGTCTCTGGACATTATCGATGTTTGAATGACTCCATTTGAGCCTCAGAGGTAATGAAACTATGGAAAGCCTGACATCTGAAGAAAAAGTCTGTGATTGGAATCTGAAAGCCTGGAGCTGCGGTTGAGAACGGAGGCTCTTGGCGCTGCTTCAGGTTCCCCCTTGCTGAGGGGTGCCATTGCTGTCACAAGGTTGGATTTATATGGCAACACTTCCCCTTACCTTTCAAATTTTGTCATGAGATCAACATGAAAATCTCCAATGTCCTTATTAAGCCTGGGTGAGCCAAAGGACAATGACCTTTTCCCATTCTATCATTTGTTGGGTGGGTTTGACCCAGGCTTCTTGTTTTGTGTTCATGGGGAAGGGGAATTCAGAGCCAATCAAATGGTAAACTTCTGGCTGGGTTAAAACCAGGCTTAAGCAGAGCTAACACTCTCAGAGATCATTTTTTTGTGACAAAGATTGAAAGGAGCATAGAAAATAGCACAACGGGATTCAATTCACGTGACAAAAGGAAATTGTACAAAGTTTAATCCATTCCCATTACAGTCTCAAGATTGTAATCTCCTTGAATGCTAAGACTAGGAACAATTTTTTTTCCCCCCCGACAATATGCATCATCAAGTTGCTTTCCAAGCGGTGCTGTGGGCCGGAGGGAGGCGGCACAAGTTATATAACATGCAATTTAAAATAATGGCCTTTGAAAAGGAGAAATTAATATAAACAGAGGAGGCTAACAAAGCTTCTGTCATCTAGAAGGTAGTTTCAATCACCACTGACATTAAACAATATCACCCCCACTGAGTAGACACGATGTTTATTATCATTTAATTTCTTGCCCAAATCTGTGCTTTCTTATCATGATGTTGCAGGGATTGCGAGCTTTGTTATGACTATAACTGGTAGAAAAATGCATTCATCTAACTGAGTAACAAGATACAGAAATGCAGCTCTCTATCTTAACCTTTTGCAGCTTTTAAGTATTCTACCAAAAACATTAGCAAAAATGGAAGCTATAGCATTTCCATAATTATCACAGCACTGTCTTTGTTCTTGTAATGATAGAATCCATACTTTCAATTTGCAGTGCTTAATAATAGCAGCTGTCTTGTCTGCTCAACTGTGGGGTTTTAGGGCTCCCATAATTATTCATTTTCACTCACTTGACAGTGGGTGTTTCCTTGAAATATTTCAGGCCACATCAGAAGAAAGAATTTTAAAATCCTTTTAAGGGTTCTGCTATACATAACAATATTAAATTATGCATTAATAAAACAAATTTAATTGACTTGGAGGTGCATAATCCCTAATTAACTCTATACCTCGATACTGAAAACTGATTGCTACAGACCATCAGACACACATAAATGCAGACATAATGATTGTATCATTAATGTATGAAGGTCTGTTGCCTCTTGATCCCTAAAACCACACACTTTGATTTTCTTTACCTTTTTTTCCTTTGATTTTTCCTTCCTCATATCCTCCCTCTTTGTTTTCCTTTTCTTCTTTTTCTTTTTTACAGCAGTTTTTGAAATAATTGTAGATGGTTTGCATAAATAGTACAGAGATTCTGATTTTCACTTAAGTCTCTTATTTTTTAGTAAAATTTATAAATGGGTAGCTGAAAGGTAATGGAAAAAAATCCCAGAAATCTATACATAGAAAATGCAAATGGCCTCCATCTCTCTGATATGCATCAAGCTAATTACAATAATAAATAAAATATGAATATAGGGAATAAACAGGGTAAATCATTTTCCATTATTATTTCAACTAAATGAAAGGGATTTTTTTTTTACAGTGAGATATTATAACATGCATGCATATCTGTATACCACCACTGACAGCAGTGGGCTTTTAGTATCATGGTCGCCAATTATATTTTTCTGAGTGTGTTTATATGTGCCAAGAGAGTGGTTCAAAATGCAAGAAAGGTAGTTTTATGGGCAAGGCTGTGGAGAAGCTATAGAAGATAATTGAAGGATAGAGGTTTTTATGACATAATAGGGGCCAGACAGAGAGAGTGTGTCAACGTGTGTATGTGTGTGTGTGTGTGTGTGTGTGTGTGTGTGTGTGTGTGTGTTTGTGTGTGTCTGTGGTGGGGGCAGGGATGGGGTGAGTGGGGATAGGCGAACAGTTATAGCATCCTCCCAGGACATTTTTGCTAGAATTTATAGGCTTTTTTACTGGTCCTTGTTATAAAAATGTGTGATTCTATGATAGTACAGAGGTAAGATTTCACACTGTGGATGACACCCTATGTTTAGTCTAAACAGTTCATCCTAATTTAAAAAATAAAAACAAAAAAATGACAAAAAATAGGTTTTATAGCTGGTGCCATGGTGCATGCCTGCAATCTCAGCAACTTGGGAGGCAGAGGCAGAAAGATCAAGGCTTGGAGGCCAGAGGCAGCCTACATAAATTACTGAGACCCTGTCTCAAAATCCAAAATGAAAAGGGGCTGGGAAAGCAGCTCTGTGGTAGAGCACTTGCCTAACATGTGCAAGGCCCTGAGTTCAATAACCTGAGTATTGTAACACAAGCACACACATAAACAAAAGCAAGGTATGGTATATTTTCTATAGTTATAAAATTATATACTTTTTAAATTTTTTAATTAAAATAAACCTTAAATAAATAAGTCCTTGTTATTGTATACATTTTGAAATCTATAACAAACTGTAACCATACTACTGTGGTGTCTGATCCTGTTAGATCTTGGAAGCTAAGCAGGGTCGAGCCTGGTTAGTACTTGGATGGGAGACGACCTGGGGACACCAGGTACTGTAGGCTTGAGAGAACGACCCAGCAACCCACTCCCATAAGTCAATTTGCCACTGAAAACCCTATGAACAGCAGAGAACCAGTAACAATACTGTTTTGCCTGTTGTACTTAGGGTCACTATGAGTAGGACACCAACTCAATGGCACCTAATAAGAACAGCAACACAACAACAAGAAGCAATGACTTATAATTTACTCATTTACAGTCATTCTGAACAACTTAATATATTTTATTTTCAATTGATTTTATTCTTTATCCTAAATTATATAATTGTTCTAAATTCTGAATTGTTATTCTTTATTTGGCCTTTAAGTTAATTTGATTTTCACAAGCAATTATGAGACTGGAGTTCCAAATAGTCCATAGACAATAGCATCTCTTTATCTAGACACTATAAAGTACTCTAGAAAATACTTCTCACTATGCAGAGGCAAATATGTGGCTATAACTACTGGAAGGCATCAGAGACCATTCCAAGGTAGATAGTATCTGACTGTCAAATACATGCGCTGCTTTGCTCCTTTTCTAGAGGACTAGTGATGTTTTGTAACTGCAATCTAAGAACTCTCATTTCCAAGTATGACCTTATCTTTTCCCCATGCCATTTGTACACACAAGTGTAGCTTTACTCTTTTCACAGTCTTTATGGCCATCATTCTAAGAGATAAGCAACCTGTGCTCCCTGTAGCCCTGATACCATCATCAGTCAGGGCTCAAAAATATTTTCGAGTAAATAAGTAAGTTTATATGTGGTGGATCAATGTCAGACTAAGGCCAGCGAAACTGAAGTGTCATGATAGACTATTACAGATTGTCAGAGTTACCAAGTTTTTCTAAGAATAGAGACTGAGCAGGACATCAGCCATGATCATGTTCCACAGCAGTGCTGCTAGCACATTAAACGAGTACCAGCTTATCTGAGTATGCTACATGAGATGCTCTTTCCTGCTGCTGGGAGGAAAATTATGATCTGGAAAGGCTCCTTTTATGTTCTCAGAAGGTCATTGAGAATATAACAAACCATCCTTGGGGTATTAAAGTAAGAATCAGGAACAAGTCTCAAGTCTCAAGTCTTTTTTAGTCACTCGGAAGCATTCCTGGGGCATCTAAGCAGTTTGAGGGGTGTGAGCCTCCCAAGTACAGTGTATAACCATGTCAGTGCAGGTGTGAAATAACCATCCTGTGGCATTTTTAGGGAGACATGATCATGTATGGAATTACACCAAGTAGAACAGGGTATTTGAATTCCCAATGGCTGAAGATTTTAGCTGGTGAACTATATGGTGACCTCAAGATAGACACAAATGAAAATAAAAGTGAAATAAGATAAAATAAAGCAACTTATATGGCCTAATGCAACTCATTCAAGTCAAAAGCCCAATTAACTGAGAAGATATGGCTTTTAGTCTAAAAGTCTCTAAAATATTTCTTGAAACCAATGGTTCAGGATATTCATTTCAACTTAATAAGTATCTATTTAGTACTTACAATGTGATAAGAGCCATATGAGATACTGCAACTAAAATATTGAATAAGACAACAGAGCTTGAGGAAAGTGAGATCATTATACATACAGTTAAAATGAAGGGAAATTTTAACTATGGCAGAAGAACTGGATAAAGAAGAGAAGCAGAACACAGGTGTATATTGTTTGGGAAAACTTCCCAGGCCAGAGATAGCTATGCCATGACCTGGCCTGAAAGTAATGGTTAGTCCATTAAAACTGGGACAGTGGTGTGAGAGAGAAGTAAAACACACACACACACACACACACACACGCACACACCTCTAAGTAAAAATGACAGCATGTGCAAAACCTGCATGTTGGGAGACATGTGTGGAGTGACAAGGTACCTAGTGGTGAGAAATGATTCTGGGGAGCTAGTTGGGCCTTATTTTCCAGGTATTGTGTTAAAAGTCACTTGTTAGGTGCCATCCAGTCAGGTCTGACTCATAGCAACTCTATGTACAACAGAACGAAACCCTCCTCCATTTTGTGCCAGGCACATCTCATACATTTGGTCTAATTTTCTTCAATTTCAGTTTGAACCTGCATATGAGCAGTTGATGCTCTGATCCACAATCAGAAACTGGTCATGTTCTGACTTTCAGTGTGGAACTTTTCCATCATCTCCTTCCACAAGTGTAGTTAATTTTGTTCCTTTATGTTCCATCTGGTGAAGCCCATGTGTATAGTCACCATTTATGTTGGTGAAAAAATGTATTTGCAATGAAAAGGTCATTGGTCTGACAAAATTTTGTCATTCAATCTCCAGCATCGTTTGTCACCAAGGCCATATTTTCCTACTAATGAGCCTTCTTTGTTTCCAACTTTTGCATTCCAGCCACCAGTAATTATCAGAACATCCTGATTACATGTTCAAACTGTTTCAGATTGCAGAAGCTGGTAAAAATCTTCCCTATATTCATTTGTGGCCTTAGTGTTGGGTGCATAAATTTGAATAATAGTCATATGAACTGACCTTGTTTGTAGGCACATGGATTTTATTCTATCATGGACAACATTGTATTTCAGGACAGATCTTGAGATGTCTTTTTGATGATGAATGCCACTCCATTTCTGTTTAATCTGTCATTCCCAGCATAGTAGACCATATGATTATCTGATTCAAAATGGCCCATGTCAGTCTATTTTAGCTCACTGATGCCTACAATGTTGATGTTTATATGCACTATTTCCCTTTGGATGATTTCTAATTTTCCTAGATTCATACTATGTACATTCCACATTCCAATTATTAATGGATATTTACAGTTATTCTATCTCATTTTGAGTCATGTCACATCAGCAAATGGAGGTCCCTGGGGCTCTAGTCCATTCCCTTCATTAAGGAAGATTCTATTTTGATTCGACAACTCTTCTCTAGTCATTTTTTCAGTGCCTTCCAGCCTGAGGGGGAGAGCTCATTTTCTGGCACAATATCCAATTGTGTTTCTCTTCTAGTCATAGCATTTTCAATGGCTTATTGTTTTGGTAGTAGGTTAACCATGTCCTTCTCCCTATTTGTCTTAATCTGGAAGCTCAGCTGAAACCTGTCCACCATGGGTGACTCTGTTGATATCTGTAATACTGGTAGCATAGCTGTTAACATTTCAGCAACACATAAGCCCTCACAGACTGTTGTTGTTGTTGTTAGGTGCCATCGAGTTGTGTCCGACTCATAGCGACCCTTGTAGGGTTTTCAATGGCAGATTGTTTCAGGATTGCCTTGGGAGTGGGTTGCCACGTCCTTCTGCCATTCTTGCAGTGCTGGGAATCGAACTCGGGACCTCAGAGACTGCAGAGCAGTGCTCTACCAACTAAGCTAAATCCCAGGCCCACCTCACAGGCTAGGCAATATAAATAATAGTCAAAGAAATTTAGGAATCTTGTATGATTCATTCAGGACTTCTCAGAGCCTTTACTGAATGGAAATGCACTGCAAGTCTGCAGTGTTTAGAGTCCCTGAAATAAATTACTACCCTGCTTGTGTTGTGCTTTTCTAACTGTTCTTAGGAAGCTGAGGTTGTGACCACTCTTTCTCTTGACCTTGGGGAAAAAATAGTATGATAGGAGGAAGTCACCTATGATTTAGGTGTGAACAGATGATTTCTGAGTCCATTTCCACTAGACTGTACCAATTGTATGGCCCACTCCTTGTGAACTCCTGACACATTCCATAAACTTCATTTTGTACAGTGAGCTATTGGGATGTTTACTTGCCTCCACGTCATGTGAACAGCAGGCAGGAAGCATCAGACGCATTCAGTCCTAGAATTAATGATTTTATTTCTCATTCCTAAAGGAATGTTTCCCCCAAATTAGGCACTTTGATAGATTTAAAAGGCTTTGATAGATTCCTCTGCTTCAGAATCTTATTCTAATTGGTTGCCACAACCACCTCACCACAAAACAAATGAATGAGTAAATAAATACATGAAAGCATAAGAATAAAAGTGACATGCTCCAATAGTTGTATATCTTTTTGGCACAAAATCGATACCCAGTGGTTCTGGAAATCGAGGCCATTGAGCAAAACTTTTGTTTACCTTCCAGATAATTTCAGTTTCCACTGTCATCAAGATGGTAAAAAGACCCTCTCCCATCTCATAAAAGGGTCATGACAATCTATGTGTAATTATGTTCATTCAAATGCTAAGTTCTGCCTAAATGCATCTAACAGACTGCAGACAGCTAAGTGGGGGAATGGTCCAAAAAATTCCATGTATGGTAATTATTTATTGATCTTCAAAGTGCATTTTAGCTGGATCTGTACTAGAACAAAGGCATGCATGTGATGAAAGCTCACAATGATCACAACAAGGACTGGGATATATCCTTAGCATATGTATGGGTTTTGTTTCAGTACTGAGAGTTGAATGCAGGACCTCGTGGATGCTAGGAAAGCACTCTATCACTAAGCTGTACCCTCAGCCCCCCTTTTTATGTTTTATTTTGAGCTAGGGTATTACTAACTTGAAGAGGCTGCCTCAATCCTCAAACTCACAATCCTTCTGCCTCAGCCTCCAGAGTCGCTGGGGTTACAAATGTGCACCACTGCACATGGCTATGTGTCAGGGTTTAAATATTCTTGCTAGAAAGTAAGACTTCACTTCAATTTTCTTTAATATATGGATACTTAAAAGGTAGTGATTTCTAGCTTCTTACTCAAATCTAGATTCAAGAAGCTTCCTTTTAAATACTTATTATCACCTTAGCCATTGTACCAAACCCCATTATTGGTGTTTAAAATTTATACATTTATAAATTAAGATTATAATTTATGGTGTCGTAAAAATCAGTGGTTTAATGTTTTTAAATTACCCAAAGTTCTGTTCCAGTAAAAAAATCTCTTTAATTCTTCCATTCATTTTGGAAATGGAGGTCTGACTTTGATAAACAAAATTTTCTTTGTACAATCATTGGGTTAGTCCTGCCTAGGAATATGCTGCATGATGCCATTGTGGTCTACACTATTAAGCAGAACTCCCGCAGGTATCCAACTTTTGCATTCCAGCCACCAGTACATCCTGATTGCATGTTTGATTTATTTCAGATTGCAGAAGCTGTTGAAAGTCTTCCCTGTCTTCATTGGTAAGTAGGCTTAGTGCTGAGTGTGTAAATTTGAATAATAGTCATATTAACTGACCTTGTTTGTAGGCATATGGATTTTATTCTGTCACTGACAACATTGTACTTCAGGAAAGATCTTGAGATGCCTTTTTTGATGATAAATGCAACTCCATTTCTCTTTAATCTGTCATTCCTGGTATAGTAGATCATATAGTTATCTCATTCAAAATGGCCTAAGCCAGTCCATTTAAGCTCACTGATGCCTAGAATGTTCATGTGTGTTTGCTCTACTTCCTTTCTGAAGATTTCTAATTTTCTTAGATTCGTATTATGTATACTCCATGTTCTAGTTATTAACGAATGTTTACAGTCATTCCTTCTCATTTTGAGTTATGCCACATCAGCAAATGGAGGTCCCTGGGGCTTTACTCCATTCCCACCATTAACATAGATTCTACCAACAACAACATGTTACCCTATGTTGCTGTAGATCACATCCTATTTTTCCTATCTAATCATATTTTGGTACTCATTAGTCAATCTCTTTCCACCTCCCTTCCCTTTCTAGCTTTTATTAACAACTATTCCACTCTTTTCTTCTATGGCATCATATTTTTCTAGCTTTCACAAATGAATAAGAACAGAGAGTATTTGTCTTCCTGTGCCCAGATCATTTCACCTAAAAGATAATCTCCAGTTCCATCCACTTTGCCATGAATGACAGGATTTCTTTCTCTTTTACTGATAAATAATACTCTGTTTTGTGCATATATGACATTTTCTTTATTTATTCATCCACCAGTGGATAGCTTATTTGATTCTATATCTTGAGCCTTGTTATTTTTAATAGCAGTATAGTCTTCTGTAGCTGTGGGCATCCGATCCTGTCAGATCTCAGAAGCTAAGCAGGATCAGGCCTGGTTAGTACTTGGATGGGAGACCATCTGGGAACAGCAGATATTGTAGGCTTAGGAGACAGACCCGGCAACCCACTCCCAAAAATCAATCCGCCATTGAAAACCCTATGAACAGCAGAGAAGCACTGACAATAGTGTTTCCCGTGTTGTACGTAGGGTTGCTATGAGTCAGATACCAACTCGACAGCACCTAACAACAACAACAACATAGTCTTCCACTAGAAAAATATGCTATAATATTTTGAACTATTTTTTACTGATGGATATTTGAGTTCCTTTATTCTTTCACTCTTACAAATAATACAGAAAGAATCATTCTTGCAGATAAATTTTCATCATGAATACATCCCTTCTTGTTGTTGTTGTTGTTGTTGTTGTTGTTGTTGTTGTTAGGTGCCATGGAGTTAGTGTCTGACTCATGGCCACCCTACATACAACAGGTACAACAGTATTGTTACTGTTTATCTGCTATTTATAGGATCTTCAATGGATGATTGTTTTTTAGGAGTGGGTTGCTGCCTCCTTCTCCCAAGCCTACAGCACCTGGTGTTCCTAGGCAGTCTCCCACTGATATCCTAACCAGGCCCAACCCTGCTTAGCTTCCAATATCTGATGGGATTTGATGCCACAGTGGTACTGCTGCAGGAAAATACATCACTAGGAGGAATTTATGTCGGATTCCTGAAAATCGAATATTTAGCTCAAAGTCAAGAATGTTTTAAGTCTTAGAAGATACAAATGAAATCATTCTTCACCTTTTTGGAAGAATCACAGAGCCGTTTGACAATCTGATGAGAGTTAATGTACCCTGTGTCAGTGAATTATACCAGTGTCCTATATAATTGCAGATGGTATTAGACATGTCCTCTAGGTATTAGACATGTCCTCCTGCCTTTTACATTAACTACTGAGACTGATTTAATCATAAAAGGTTTCAGCTTCTGGATGCAATATAATCTTCCAGCTTACCTTTAGAAAACAGATGTTCTCTGAAAGGAGAATTATGAGCTCTTGAGATATCACATCTAATTTGTCTCATACAAATTTTAAGCTCAGATTACCCAATTTCAAAGGCAAATGCCTTAGAATCAGTGCAGTGGTGTGAATTACTAACTCCCACACTTTACACATCAGAATTCCAAGTCAATCCATGCTTTTAAAAAAATTTCCTGTTTTATGTTTTCCTCCCTGCTCCAGACACAGTATTACCATTTTTTATAAAAGAAAATGGAGAAGGGGAAGACAATCTGTTTGCTTCCAATTTGAGTGTGTCAGGTTGGATTGAATAAGTTTTATTTGCCTAGCCCAAAAAGGGAGAGCTGCACTCAGTCATCAAAGGGAACTCTAAGTAAAGACAGACACTAATAGCTAGGAGAATGCTTGGTCAGCAGACATGTAGAAATTGATCTCCCAGTAACTGATACCAAACACGTACCTGCCCACCACAGGGAAGTTAGTTCAAGCAATTATTGTTTTACAGTTCTTGAGCCAAAACAAGAAACTGATTTGCTTGGGCACTGATGCCAGTTTTTCTTCAGACAACACCCCAACTCTTCAGTTGTCTGTGCTAGTTAATTTTACTTAAAGGAACAAGGGAGAATTAATTTATAGTTGTTTGGTCTTTTGCCCCTTTACAGAGGAAACAAAGCTTGAACTAGCACAAGATGCAAGTTTCAGCTGCCTTTAAAAGGAAGGATGCTTTTACTTAAGAGACTGCTACTGATTTCTAAAGTCTTCTCAGTTTACTAACTACAAATGATAGAGGACTTTCCTCATTTCACTTCCAAAAGAGGAACATTTGCATGTAGCAGAGAACTGACTCTGACGTCTTTAGAAAGTAGAATCACTTGGCTGGGCTCATTTCTTGGCTCTTGTGTTTTCATAGCACAGTTTCAAAGACCGTGTAAAGCCAACACACACTTAAAATTCTTGGTCTCAATCAAAACAAATCTGCCATTTCCTGATTTACTTTTTCAATGATCTTCATTACAGTGCTAAATTTGAACTTCGTTAGAGAATAAAGTCTACACCTGCCTTTTGATGACTTCTAAAAAATAATGCTTTTATTTTACAGTAAGTTCTACTGTACACAAACTCCCAATCTTTACTTAGTATCATTGAGTAAAAAATGTTATCAGGCTTGGGTTTTTAACTCTGAATGAAAAAGTGTGTAATTTCTGTCTCCACCACTGTTTAAAAAAATCAAATTGAAATTCAGCTAAGGAGGAAACTATTATCATCAATAACAATTTTTAAAATCTAGGCCCTGCTATTCAATGAGTGAGTTTTACACCAATAGCATCAGCATTGCTTGGAAGCTGATTATAAATATGAGATCTAGATAAAGCCAGACCTCAGATCAACCAATCACTTTAAACAAGATTTCCACATGATTTGCGTGTATATTAAAGTTTGAGGAACAACTTTCCTAGGACACAGTGGCCTAGGACACAGTCATGAAGCTACACAGGGATGCAGGGATGTCTCATCCCTTAAAATACACCACTGTGTAGCTTAATGCCAAATACCACAGGTATTTATAGTCCTCAGTGTTATAAGACTTCAAGTTAATTCTCTGAGCAGGACAGATGTGGAAGAGTGTGTCCTTGAAGAACTGTAATTGAAAAGAGAAAGTCACATAGCTATGCTAAAATGCATGTGCAGAAAACATCACTGTAGAATGACCAGATGAAGACAGGATGATTCAACTCAAAGAGCTGTAGTTGGGAAAAAGAATCAGAGATCCAAATAATGAATTAAAATGGGCTCATTTTATTTTAGCTTAACTTAATTAAGTTATAATTTAGTGTATTGAATTAAGATGAGACTTAATAACTTTTATAAATTTAGTCCGAAGAAGATGCCACTAACTTCCATTGTTCTTTCCTGTTTCTAAATGCAGTCTCTGTAAAGCATATTAGAACTTTATTCATATATTCAATAAATATTATTTAATGCTTGGTAGTGCTTTAGTGGGGCTGGGATTTAGCTCAGTTGGTAGAGTGCCTCTCTGAAGTCTCTGAGGTCCCAAGTTCGATTCCCAGCACTGCAAAAATGGGAGAAGGACGTGGCAACCCATCCCAAGGTAATCCTGAAACAATCTGCCATTGAAGACCCTATGAGGGTCGCTATGAGTTGAACACGACTCAACAGCACCTAACAACAACAACAAAGAGCTTTAGTGGCTTGAGGAACCTCACTCAATAAAAATCTCTAATCTTTTGGAGCCTAAATTCTTGTTAAGAGATACAGGCAACAAGTGCCACAAAAAGATGAAATTGTTTATTAGATCAGAAGTGATTAACTGGGTTGACCTTCCTAAAAGAAATCCCCATCTATGGGGCTAAAGATGTGGCTCAGTGATAGAGTGCTTGCCTAGCCTGCACAAGACCTTGGGTTTGAAAACAAAACAACAAAACATCTTTATTGTAAGACTGAGCATGTGGCTCATGCCCGTAGTCCCAGCAACTCAAGAGGTTGAGGCAGGAGTATCACGAGTTCGAGGCTAGAGGCAGCCTGTGTAACTTAGTGAGACCTTGACTCAAAGTAAAATGTAAAAATGGGGCTAGGGATACAGCCCACTGGTAGGGCACTTGCAAGGTATATATGAGGGCTCCTTGGTTCAGTCCTCATGTACCACACACACACACAAAAGAAATAAAATAACAAAAAAGAAAAGAAAAAGACAAAGAAAAGAAAAAAAGAAAAGAACAGGGTTGAGAGTGGGTTGAGAGTTGCAATTTTAAACAGGGCTCTCAGTTATAAAGTTACCATTTGAAGGAAACTGGAGGAAAGTGAGAAAAGCAGAGGAAGCCTGGGTTCTTTTGGCAATCTGATGATAAATATCAATGTCTTCTATGTATTTATCATTTTTCTACACTTAAGGGGGAGCAAGGGAGGAAAATTATCTCCTAACTTATAATACAGTACATGATTTACTATTTTAGAATAGTAGGGCACCTTACTCTACTGTCTTATATATCATTCTTTCTGGTGAGCCAATGTATTTTAACTAGCTATGAACTCAGATGCTATTGAAAAATGCATAAAACTGAGCTTCTTATTTTAAATGCAATTACATCTAAAATTAAATCCATAATGATAACTTTATTATGTGCTTATTATGCATATAATTTTATTATTTTTCTAATCCTGGAAGGAGGTATTTGTATCCTAACTTTAGAGATAAGAAAATTGAACTTGCTTCTCTCTGAAGCTGAAGTTATAGTCTTTTCATTAAGCCACCCACACAGTTTGTGCTCAGTGCATTGTCACACACCTGTTACCTCTGATTTCCTTGCAAGTTTATTTATAGGATGTTCTTACTAGCAGACTTGATATAGTGCCAACAAACATGAAAGGATGTCACACAGATGGCTAAATGATCATTCCATGGCAGCTTGCTTCTTATACCAAAATAAAACTTCAAGATCCTAAACTAGTGTTTGCAATAGAACTTTCCGTTATTCTTTTTATGTACCTCGGTCAAATCCCACACGTATAGTTGTTTCCATTTATTGAATTTTTTCTATGAGTTAGAGATGGCACCATGTAATCTACACACAAAATTGTGTTTCATCTTAATAACTTTATTTTAGAGATGAGAAAACTGAGGCCAATGGATGCTAAGCAGAACCTATGACCATAGATCACAAGAATGTTGAGACTTTATTTTTGGTTCAGAGCCCTAGAAACTTCTAAGTTAGGAACTACTTAAGGAACTCAATCAAGGGAAGTTAATACACACTCCATCAGAAGAGGGCAACTTTAAGGAGTGGGCAAGGAGTGACTATTGCAGACTATGAGACTAAGGATGCCAGTAAAAATTAGCAATTGTGGACTTCTAGAAAGGTGACCCAGCAACGAACTATAGTGCACAACAGAACCCATCTGCCATTTCTGGCTACTCAGAACTCAGCAATGGACTTGGGCTATCTAGATGGCATATCTGTACAAATCTATCCTTACTGGGAAGTGGAGGGCAACAACTACTCTCTTAGGCCTACAATGACTCTTAGTGTCCCTGATCATCATGAGCAACTAGCAAACTGAGATGAAAATGGAGACTAGCAATTGGTGCTGCATGTGCCTCTAAATACAATAAGTTATTGCTAACAGAAGCCCTAAGTCACTGAGAATACATTTACGGAAACAGAGATGTGTGCAGTCCTTGATAAGAAGATTTTCATTTGAAACTGCTAAACTGAAAGCCGCAGCACTTGATCTGGTAAGTTTTATGAACCTTACTGGAGAATGTACTTTATGCAGAATTCTGATTTCCTGACAACTCCAGATAGATCAGGCATAGATGTGATAACATTCATTTCTGCATATTATAATGAAGCTGCCATGGTAACTACAAAAGTCACTTTAAAAATGTGCAATTTTTAAAGTTCATTTCTTAGAAAAAGATTAGCATAGCTGTAACACACATAATGATCTAATGAGACTTGAAAAGAACACTCTGATAAAAACATCCATAGACTGCTCAGATTTCACAATTACACAGTCTTCCGGAGAATGACACGGTCCACCCGTGACTTCTCTAATCAATGAAACCAGGGGTCAGAAACTTAATTAAATTTTGATATGTGTAGCTCAGCAGTAGAACTCATTCAGGTTCTACTTAGCTAAGTAAATCACAGAAGAACTTGCGTAGAAAATTTTATGTACTTGTCATTTTCATAATTTAAGGAGCTAGGTATAATAAATGTTCCCAGCATTAGTTATTTAGGACAGATTGACGGTATCTCTTATGGCTGGCCACAGAATGTCTGAGTGGGGAAGAAACAATGTGACAGCTGGGAATTGGGTATATTTCCAAAGTTAAGCCCTCCATCTTCAGCCCCACCCACCCGCAACTTGTGAAAAGAAAAAGGCATAAATCACTGTCCCTGGTCTTTGTCATTGTTGTGGAAAACATTTATCTTTTTTAAATGGAGAGATTGTAAGGGAGATTGTAACATTTTAAAAGGGAGATTGTAACATTTTAAAATTTAATTATTTCTGGAGACTGAATCATAGGCGACTAATAAAGAGGTATGACATGCTGAAGAAGCCCTAGTGTCTCTGGGACCTCTCCGGCATGAAAACCAAGCATCCCTGGGGGTGCTGTGACAAACCGTTGAAGGGCCATGTTTAATTGGAATGACTTTTCCAGCCCTTTCCTTGAAGACTTATAATTTAGGATCATAGCCATGGCTACAAATTCAAGTCAGTTCAATTTAATAAACTTATAGCAGAAGGCTTTTTGTGGACATGCTAATAAGTGAATTTAATCCTTATGTAGAATTCCATGCTACTTAGAAAATTGCACTTTACATAGTTTACGTAGATGTAGACCTCACAATTGCCTTTCAGAGAAACTAAGCTACCTGATTCAGGAGTTCCATTTCCCCACTTAAGCTCTCTTTCCAAACAGTGATTTGATTATTGATTTCAACTACTGAGTTAAAGAATAACGAGACTGTCTGAAAGGCACCTCCCACTCCTGTCACAATCAATTGAATTGATTGTTTGACATTGTGTGAACAAAACAATAGAAATATTTTAAGTCATCATATTTGACTTCATGTCTAATCAGCCTCACCATCAAAAATGATTTCTAGACATCCGATGGCAGTGTAATCAGATAGAGGTGGTCGAATTTCTCTGAAACTGATTCTATGACATGTAGAAAATCAAATTAGACCAGTCAGCCTACTGAATAAGTTTATAGGCATATTTGGTTGTCCAAGTACCCAGAAATGCTTATTCAGTCTCCTTCCCTGAGCATAATTACAGTGCTTATTCTGCCTCTGTGCACGTTTAACCTGCATCTTTCTTAGTCATCACACCCAGATTCTTGGAGCATCTTGTGATTCCCATAACTTAAACACAAAATGTCTGCAGGGTTCTATTTAGTAGATGGAAGCCAGAGCCAGGGAACTTGGAGGAATCACGATTTCTCTACCCCAGTTCATCTGTAAGCTGATAATGATTGGAGAAACTTTGTCCATACTTTCATAACAAATAGTCAACTTGGCTGGGTCACTGTACCCATATATGTGGTCAAATATTATTGTAGGTATCTCTGTGAAGGTATGTCTGTTGTTGTTAGGTGCCATCAAGTCGCTGTCCAACACGTAGAGATCCTATGTACAATAGGTGAAAGAGTATTGTTAGTGCTTCTCTGCTGTTCATAGGGTTTTCAATGGCTGATTGCTTTTGGGAGTGGGTTGCCAGGTCCTTCTCCCAGAAGGTATGTTCAGATGGAATTAATATTTAAATCAGTAAGCTTTGCATAAAATTATTGCACTGCATAATGTGGGTGGGGCTCATCCAAACAGTTGAAGTCTTATATGGAATAAAGGCTGGCCTCCATGAAGGGGAATCAGCTAATAAATTGCCTTTGGCCTCAAACTGTAACATTGGGCTTAAACTGTAGATTTCATACTTGGCAGCCTCCAAAATTGCTGAACTGGTTCATTCAAATAAGTCTTTCTTTTAATCTAGACACATCCTAATTATTCTGTTTCTCTGGTGAATGATGACTAGTAAAACAGTCAATATAGATCCTTTTTTACCTGAAACATTTCACTGATTCTCTCTTCAAAAGCTTCTAAAACACGATATCACAAAACAAGTTACAAATAATATTTTATGAGCTTATATTTGGGAATGTTTGCTTGTGAAATTATATTTGCAACCCAATAGTCATTGAGTCACCCTGAACCTGAGTTCAAACTCTGGCTTTAGCAGCTAGATGACCTTGATCAAGTTACTCACCTTCTTGTTTGGCTGTGACTTCTCTTTTGAATGGGGTTGGTTAATGAACCTATTTTACATGATTGTGATTGTATGGAGTCAATCAATGAAAACATGCAAATACTTAAAACAGTGTCTGGCATATAGTAAGTGCTTACTGAAAATTAGCTGTTGTGTTTATGAAGCCTCTTGTATTTGCTTAATTGCTTCAGTTCATTCATTTCCCTTTGTTAACCTACTACTGAGGAAAAATATGTACTATATTTGCTTGTCTTCAGCGTTTACAGTCTGAAAATTGACACAAATAATGTATGCATTACTATAAATTTCAACTATCAGAGTTTTTGGATGGCTTATGCTGCTTGATGTAGTGATATTACATGTGTATGCCCAGTGTGATTTTTTTTGGTTATTATTTAAATAAACTGTCTACTTTGACTCTAGTATATAAGAAATGTGGAAAGTTCAAATACACTGGTAAAAATGAAAGACATTTTCATTTACTAAAGCTATAATGAAGATAGCATTAAGTAATTATGTAAGGAAAAATGTTTTTGAGTTTGTTAACTATTCTTGCCTGCCAAGGCATAGTTAGAGTCCTGTTTTTAGCTACAACATATGCAAATATGTATGTAATGAGAGCAAACTCTGCATTTCCTTACTTCTGGAAAAAAACAGTAGATCAATAAAATAAATCTCAAAGTTAATTTTGTTTAGTTTGGTAGCCTCAAACCACACGATTGGAGGTAGTAGTGAGGGGGTTAGTAGGTTTATTTTGGGAGTATTATATTGTGTTTTAACTTTTAATATAAAAGAAGACTAAATTCAATTTTTTATTTCTTCACACATTCTATACTCATGATTTCAGAAGGCACTTCAGAATTGTGTTAAAAGAAGAGGAGTCAGTCAGGAAGGTAGGAGTATGTGTGTGTGTGTGTGTGTGTGTGTGTGTGTGTGTGTGTGTGCTTGTGTGCTAGACCCACAAATCCCATAAGACATTGATTTTTCTTCATTACTTTCTGTTTTCCACTGGTGATGTTAAATGCCTTTTCCCTCTTCTTGATAAAGCATCATGTCCCTAAGCCATACACCAATGTTGAAAGAAAATATTCTTCTCCTTTCTGTGAGTATGTGAAAGATTGACGATAGAGACATTGTTCACCATCTCTCATGTAGCTCTTTAGGTCATTGGTAATAATCTGGAAATCAAAGATACATGAAAGATGTAAGTGAAACAATATTCATTCTTTTTATCAGTGGCAAAAGAATTTCTGATTTACACATGGATCAAGAAATAGATATAAATATCACTGAAATAT